>VWZX01001545.1:766727-971816 GCA_013399015.1 Galbula dea
TTGCACACTGTATTGACTCTATAGAAGGAGGACTGAAAGAACAGAGAAGGGAAGACATAACTGGCTGAATGACAGAGCTCAGAGGGTTGTGATCTGGAGCACAGAGGCTAGTTGGAGGCCTGTAGCTAGCAGGGGTTTCCTCCTTATGTCTGATGGTGATACAAAACTGACACAGCAGAAGGCTGTGTGCTGCCACTCAGTAAGACCTGGACAGGCTTGAGAGCTGGACATAGAGGAACTTAATGATGTTCAACTAGAGCAACTGTAGAGACCTGCACCTGGGCAGGAATAAGCCCATGTACCAGTACAGGTTAGGAGTTGATTTGCTGGAAAGCAGCTCTGCAGAGAAGGTCCTGGGAGTCTTCAAGGACTCCAGCAGTGTGCCCTTGTGGCCAAGAAGACCAATGGCATCCTGGGGTGCAATAAGAAGAGTTTGATCAGCATGTCAAGGGACATTCTCTGCCCCCTCTACTCTGCCTTAGTGAGGCTACATTTGGAGCACTGTGTCCAATTGTGGGCTCCCCAGTTCAAGAGATACATGGAACTATTGCAGAGTCCAGCAGAGGGCTATGAAGATGCTGAGGGGACTGAAGCATCTCTTATGAGGAAAGGCTGAGGCACCTGGAGCTGTTTAGCCTGCAGAAGGGAATACTGAGAGGGGATCTTATCAAAGGCTATCACTATCTGAAGGGTGAGTGTCAAGAGGATGCTACCAGACTCTTTTAACTGGTGTCCAGCAACAAGACAAGGGGTATTGGGCACAAACCAAAAGACAGGAGGTTGTATTTGAACACAAGCAAGAGAATTCTTTACTTTGAGGGTGACAGCACTGGAACAGGCTGCCCAGGGGTGTGGTGGAGTCTTTTGTTCTAGAGAGATTCAAAACCCACCTGGAAGCAATCATGTGCAACCTGCTGTAGGTGAACCTGCTCTAGCAGAGGGGTTGGACTAGATGATCCCCAGAGATCTCTTTCAACACCTACCATTCTATGAGTCTATGAACAGACTTGTTATGCCAGCAGCAGACGTAGCAGACCTCAGAGAAACAGCTCTAAGGAATGCAGATCCCTCTGTAAATCTTGCTTCTGTATTAACAGGTTGAGCACACCCCAAAAAAAATTAGGATAGATTGCTATAAGATCACAGCTCACCACAAACCCATTGATCTTTATTTTCTAATGCTAGATTTGTAGATTGCTTGGTTAAATAAGTTCTGGGCTACTAGATGCTTTTCTGCTAGCCTGAAAATTGTTGTTGACTTAACAGTATATATTTATACTGACAGTATATATCAACAGTAATACAAAAGCATTTCATCAGCACATAAAGAGAACCTTTCCTTGCTTGCTCTTGTTCACCAAATAATGAATTTTTTTTCCCCCCAGGATAATTAGATAAGAATGTATAAGTAATACTAAAAACATTGTGTAACTCTCTATAAATAAAACACTAACATTTTCTACATATACCAACATTATGCCCTGCACCCACACACAAGCATGCTATTTCCCAGAGCCCCTAGATTCCTCCACAGTTCATGTGAAGGTTAGGTCACATCACTGTTTCATTGTACTCATTTTACATCAGGGCAGATTTAAAATTCATATTTAACAGACAATGGAATAGCATGACCTTTGGGTATCACAAAAAATGTCCCAAAAGCCCACTTCAATTTTCAACAGATGTTCATTCAACATATTTGTCAATGTAAATCCTCTTAGAGCTCAGCAACACATTCAGCAAAGAAAGAAAATCAAGGCCAGCACACACAGATTTCCTATGGGAGAACAGACATTTTAAAGAAAACAGTTTATGGGAAATGTACAGTTGCACAGCAAAGCAGTTGTGTTTTAGACCATTTACATTTCAACTGACTGACTTCCTAAAACCAGGTGAAGTTTTATCTACTATTTACCTCTCAACTGAATTCAGAGAACTTCAAGTCTGCAATCAGAGAGAAACAAGAAGTGATTACACAGATGGAAAAAAACCCTAACTAGTGGGGCTGTTATCTCCTAGTGTTCATAGTCAGCAAAAGTAAATATGATTTGATATTTACACATGAAGACTGTAGTACACTGGCATCAGTACAAACAGCCATATCAGAAACATCTGAATCTAAACCAATGTGTGTTTTAGAAGGGAAAAAATACAAAGCTACAAGAGTCCAACAGGAGATGGAGCCCAGGGGATTTTTCTGCATGTGAAACACTTCCCTTGCTTTCCTGTCATCCTAGTATGTTAGCTGATAAATGCTCCAGAATTAGAAGACCCAAGTGGAGATTCCTTTAAATCCACCTGACCCGAGGGAACAAGTTTAAGGCCTGACCCAGCTTTTGACATGCCAGATACTTCTGTATTGTATTTCTAGCTACTGAAAGAAGCTGGCAAAAGAGGACAGAAGAGACAGACTCAAGTAAACTTGTTATTCAAATGTGGGATTAGAGAAATGGTATTTTGGGACACAGGAAGTACTCAAAAGAGGAAGACAAAGAAAAAAAAAATATATACTACATTTAAATCAGACACTGATGAAAGGAAAGGTCACAAGATATTCAAGAGCAGAGACCAAGAAGGAAGAAGCATTAGTCTTTATGCTCTCTGAGCAGAGCTCTGCACTCAAGGTATCAGTGGGATTGCAAGAATGGTGTACAGAGTCACCAGTGGGACTGCTCAGGACTGAGACATCATCAGTGTACTGCAGGCAATATTAAAACAAGTCACTGACCAGCCAGCTCAACCAGTCAACCTGCAAATAACCTGCTTTGTGGAACTCATTTCCAGTAAGCTTTTCCTTTCTGGGAAAGATCAATCTGACACTAATTACATCTAAAAACTGCAAGTAATGACATTATGGTAGGAAAACCCCAACTCTGAGAATCTATTTTTGAGGAAGCCAGAAGCAGTTGGAGATATCATCTTGCTTGTTTCTTTGATAGAATTTTGAACACAAATTGAAGAATCCACTCTCATTCACATAAACCTTCCAACAGCTAAAAGAAAAGAAAACTGTTGCTCTGAAACCTAACTACTGTTTTTGCATTTCTTCATGTGCCAAGGATAACAAGCACTGCCCTACCTAATTACCAGGTCTTAAAAATAGGAACACAGCAGTGGTGATGCATCTGGCAATTTTGGTTTACCAAAGGCTCTGATTTCTTGTACAGCAACATGTAATACAAAAATAAAATCTAAATATTTTCTCAGAGAGCACAGGAGCTCACAGAGCACTGGAGAACCAGAAGGCTTCCAGTGTTTTTGCAAGGACAGTGTCTAGAACAAAGGATTAAGCTCTCATCTTGCACACAAAAGCTGCATTCAGGAAAGAGAAAAGACCTATGAAAATGAATGGTGACAAACCAGCAAGGAAGGACCTAGAAGCAACAGGAAAGGAAGAGGCTTCCTCACTACATCCAAGACTGGAACACAGCTCAGATTTGGCACTATCAGATCACTTTCCCCATTCGCTGCCTCCAGATCAACTCTTAAATGCTGTGGTAGTATTTAGGTGCTTAAAACCACAGGCCATGCCAAGCTGCTGGCTCACAGGCTGCAGGCATGCAGAAGGGCAAAGCAGATGTGACTGAACAAATCCACCTCTTTTCAGATCACACCCAGGATATTTTGCTGAAAGTACATTACAAAGCAATCAACTTCCCAGTTCCAGGTCAGAAATTTGCAATGAGTAATTAGCTTAGATACTCATTTCTGTTGGCACTGAACAGTATCTTAAGTCCCTAAACTAACAAAAGTTATTTCATCTATTCAGCAGAGCTTCCAAGTTAGAACTAGTCACTTGAAGTTTTAGACCAGAGTTGTGCTCTTTATGTGCAATTATACTTAATAACCAAGCCACCCATCCTTCCTTAACCCAGAAATAGCTAGTTTTGTTAAAACTTCTAAATTTTTATGTCTGACAGGAAAATCAAACGTTTTTCAAAGGACTTGAAGGCAATCACCCCCCCTCCTTTAGGATTCCACACCATAAAGCTGCACAGTCTGTATTGGAAATTCCCTTACAGGAAAACGACACAGTGAAGGGACAAAGGAAGAGAGAACAGGATTGCAGGCTAGATGCTGAAGAGCAAGTCAAATCCTTCTTGGGAAGACACTGCTTCATTTAGCCAGGGATACATCCCTTTCTGCCTAGTTTTTGGGTCAGGCATATGTCCACATCCCAAAAGAAGTAACCCTCAGTTTTGGAAACAGCATTAGTCAGTTTGCGTGCGTCTTCTCCTCTCTCAATGCCCAAAACCCTCAGCTGGTTAGGCAATAAAACTGCTCCTACCTCTGCTCATCAGGAAATACTTCCCAAGCCCTGCCCTTAACATTTCAAGTCACTTGTTAAGTTTGTTCAAAGGCAGAATTAGAAAACTACCCAAATACACATAGGAAATGTTTTCAGCACTGAGGTCTAACCAACAAGTATACTAGGTAAGGACAGCTGTCAAATAGTACAGCCATGAGAGCATGGCATGTTCCTGCCAGCAGGAAAGCATTACTTCTGTGCCCTCTCTGTAGCCTCCAAAAATCAGTAGTTTTTAATAGCTTTACCAGAACTTCCACATTTTCATAACAGAAAATTATGTCACATGGTCATTCACCTACCTGAAGTCATTTACACACTAAAAGCACTGCAAGGTAAACAGATCAACTTCTCCTAGTTAATCACAGAATCATAGAATGTTAGAGGTTGGAAGGGACCTAGAAAGATCATCAAGTCCAACCCCCGTGCCAAAGCAGGACACCTTAGATAAGGTCACACAGGAACGAGTCCAGGCAAGCCTTGAATGTCTTCAGAGTAGGAGACTCCACAACCCCCCTGTGCAGCCTGTTCCAGCGTTCCATCACCGTGTCTGTGAAAAAGTTCTTCCTTACATTAACACTAAACCTCCTATGCTCTAACTTGCTCCCATTGCCCCTTGTCCTAACAAGTAATTAAACCTTCAAATTCCTATCAGTGAAGTACAGCCTTATTTAGTATTCATGATGTCACACCAAGCTTTAATTTCAACAGTTAAGGCTTCTACAATCATGCCTTGGAGAGTTGCCTTACATTTCTTGCTGCCTACCAGCAACACTGGTGGGTTCTTCATGCTCAAAATAAAAAAAAGTACCTGCAAATGAGCTCCAGCACATCAGACTACTTGGTTTAAGAGATTACTGCCTCTACTTTTTAGCCTCGTTCTCCTTTAAGAGGTTAGACTACTCATAGGACAGAGGATGAAGCAGCTGCTTCACCAGCAGCAATTTACCTTACAGCATGTAACTTTTAAGAGTTTAAAACAAAATTACAGGCAAAGATGCTAGGATGTTAGCAAACACAGTAACTGTGAACTGCCATAGTCTGTCCCAAAACAACTCGTCTCAGCTACCTATAGCATGAAAAACACGTTCACCAGAAATCTGCCAACATTAACTTGCAAGACTAAAGACCTGGCCTACCCATACGGATGCTTTTTAAATATATATGTGTCTGATGTAATAGTCCCATTTTAATGCACATACCAGTTATTTTCCCACCTTTAGCTAGGAAAGTTCTACAGACTACTTGTTCCCTAACAGAAATAAGGTGAAAGAAAAGGAAAGCATCTTAAGATTAAACAGATGTCTTCTCATAAGAAGCCCTTAAGCACTTCCTTTATCTTTACTGTGAGGCAAAAGCCCAAACATTAGCTGTTTTTCTACTATGTGCAAGGCTAGGTATTCCCCTCTAGTAGATTGAGGGTGATGAGCAAGAGTATCAGGTAACACCAGAAGCAGAGAAAATGCTATTGTGAAACAATCATGCACTTTCCCTTCTCAGAAGCACCTCTGCTATTTAAAAAAAAACCAAAAACCAAACAACCAAAACAAACAAAACCCAAAATGCAATTAAAAAGAAAACCACTCTCAAAGCCACCTTAGACTATCTGAAGGAAAATTTGGCTTACTACAAATTTGGCTTACTGTTCCCTGCCCCCACACGTCCGTTCCAATGGACAACTTCTCCCCCAAAAAGTATTTCAACGCAAGTGAGACAACAGCTGATATTTCAGCACTGCTATTTTAAGGTTTCCCTACGAGTGCTTATGTCTAGCTAGACAGATTCACTGTTCCTGGCAACCTGCTGACTTGACAGGAGGGACAAATACCTTGTTTCACAAACTCTAAATGCTATGTGGATTATGCTCCTTACAACCAAAGCATGAAAAAAACCCAACCCAATCAGTGTTGAAAGCCTTGCAAGTACACTTGAGTTCCAACTTTATTAAGCAACAGGCCTGGAAAAAACATGCTTCTAGATGAGGTAATGATGAGTATTACATCCTGGAGACAAGCTCAGCATCTGGGCTTGTAAAGAGAAAGACTGAGTTCCCATGTTCTTAATCCTAACAGTAGTCTCTTGCTTGACTGAAATAGGAATCACAGTTCCTAAACAGCTGTTTCCTTGAACAGCAAGAGAACAGCTGAAGAGGACTCAGGCCAGGCACGGACACAAAAACAGGCAACTAATTCTTTCAAATTGCAATAGGCACATTGTGAGGCTGATTGTGCATTAGGAGACAGACTACAATCACCCGTTTAACTAGAATGAGATGAGCCTTGAGATTTTTATCTCACTTCTTAAACCATCCAAAGCTGCTCCTTCACACATTTCCTTTGGGAAAGATTGCAAGTGATGCCAATTCCATTTGTTGGATATATAGATGTAAAACATTAGAAAAAAGGAGTGTTCAATGAAGGAAGAGCACATTTGCTACATAAAATCATAGCAGTTTTAAAACAGTTCTCCACACCCTACTGGCAAAAAATTGCCTACCAAGCCCTCCTTCCTTCCCATACTCAGGCCAACCAGACTCAGTCCAGGTCTCCATGAGAATCCCTTCCTTTTCATAAAGTTCTGCTCTAGAAGAGAGACCTACAGTCAGGCATGCTTCTTCCAATCACTTTTCCTCTTGGAATGATACATTAACACTCAAAGTAACAAAATAAAAAGACAAATACAAGCAACTGGTGCTACATAAACCAGACTCTTTCTGCGGGTCCCTCTTACAGCATTCTTCTGGTTTACAAAAGTCTTTATGCATCTCCAATGTCAAATATTGCTCAAGAAAGTTCCACTGCTGTACTAATGAGGCACACAGATCATACACAGGCATTACCTAGTATATCCTCAGGGACTACACTGCTTTAACTGCTCTGGTTTGCATAACAGTTCAATAAAATTTGTGTGGCTTGCATTCCCATATATAAATTTCCATTCTGTTTGGTTTATCTTCAACTTATACTAAGTTGTTTCCATCTCTATTTATGCAATTCATCCAAATTGTTATATAAACCACAGAATTCTCCCCAAATCATCCCCTCAATTCAGGGGCCAGGCCTTCAGATTCTACATATGATGATCACAGCATCTCTTCACTAGTCCCAAAACTCCAATTTAGTCTTTTGAAGTTACTTAGTGACTTTGTACAGTAACCAGAAAAGCTGGCTAGTTTCACCTGTATTTTGAGCTATTTCTGATCAACTACACTTTCTGCTCCTTCAGAGGAGTGTATCATCCCAAGTTTTGGATCAGTAAGAATGCAAGTCAATGCTCAAACTAAAAACTTCGACAAAAACAATCAAATTCATGGTCCATAAACTGATCATGCTAGTTATTTAAAAATACTAATTGTGCACGTATAAGTACATATGTGGCAGTTCTTGAAACTTTGAAAGTGTTATACAGTGTATAAAGAGTGAAGAAACATCTTCATAACATCTCTTTAGTACTAAAAATAAAGTCATGTTGCTTAAATTACTAACTTCAAATTAATTACCTACTAAAGAGTTCTAAATTGCTGGACTAAAACAACAAGATTTCTAGCTCAGCAATAACACAAGGCAGGATTGGTTTTTTAAGCTATATAATACACATCATTTGTTTCCAAACAAGGTGTAAATAACTTTCCTAATAAAGACAGGAAATTTTCCTTGACCTTTTTCTTCCTCATTCAAGAAAATAACAACCAGCAACTAACATCATCTGCCTATAAGACAAATATCTCATTTATGCAGATGAAGTTATCATTGGATTTGCAAAGTTCTTTCTGTTCACATAACACTTAGTTATTACTGCAGCTAGCAAAGAGCATAGTGGAAATCAGGAAAAAAATATTTCCCTAGAAACAATGTCTCAATAAACCCATCTAAAGCATGCAGGAAAAAAAAGCAGGAAGCCCACTCCTGTAAAGTTCAGCAACCTAGGACTCTGCCTTCCCAAATCACACATACTCCAGCCCCATAGAACAGGCAGATGACCGCATGGTCCACAATTACTGCTGGCTGTGCTGCCACAGACTTTGAGAAATATCAAACTGCTAGATTTTGCAAACACTGTGAATACATGCCAGCAGAGAGGAATTAAATAGCCCAAAAGTTTCCATTGACCTAAACACAGAATAATCTACTGGCATCAACACAAGTCTGAAAACAGAGAAGCCCATCATTGATCAGCTTCACTCTCATCTGCAAGAGAAAAATAACCTCAGCAATCCAGACTAGGTGTACATACAGCAAACCCTGAGCAGTGTCTGTGTCCCTGAGCAACTCAGAACACTATGTTCTTACATTAACTATATTCACTCATTTGCCATCCATTTAATTACTACACAAGTCAGAAACTCAACAGCCAGATTTAGTGGTAAGGTAGTCATCTTCCCAGAATGGCAAGGTGATTTACAGTAACTGCACCTTCTACCTCTGCTCTAAAGAGGTCTGGACAAGGAGATAAAACTTGCCACTGATCTAGCTCAGAAACTGCCTCAAACATTAAGACTTACTACCATTGCTTAATATGACAAATACTGCTAAACCCCTGTCACCACAATATGCTTCACCGTTACAACTTCCTTCCCCTTGCTTAGTTACTTCCTCTTAAGACTGTTCTCACGTCCCACAGGGGCAAGGACTGCATGAGGCTCTCTTTCGGTCTATGCAAGACTGCACTTACACAAGACATCCTGGTTGCAAATTTAAAACAAAAAAATGCTTCAAAAGGCAGGAATTTAAGAGAACAGTTTTTACAAGGTGTCTCCTATAGAAGTCATGTAGCCTAGCATGAACAGCAGATTTTTCAAGATATTCAGACACTTCCAAAATAAAACTGGTAAATGGCACAGCAACATAACCCTTTTGAAGGAAAGCCAAAGAGAGAAGATGCACACACGTCAACTCTCTCCCAGAGATCCCAAGGTAGAAGTACCTCTATGACTAAATCTAGCTTGGATGTCCTTTCAGGCTCCTGACACCTGTAGTGCCTGGGTAACAAAGGAAGACCAAAGGAAAAAGAAGGGTGAAAATCTACACACAAATGCAATGTAAGCTTTGTGCGAACACCTGTGAGGAAGGCTAGAAGAGCTAAAAAGGTAAAAACTAAGCTAAAAACTCTTATACTCTTCTTAAGATAAAGACTCAGCATCTTTATTAGGAAGAAACAAAAGGCTTACTTTACATTTTTAAGAGTTCTTATGATCATATGGAAGCATTCATCTGGAATCCCTCATGTGGAGGATGCACAGTTAAACAACAAATCTATTACAACTGCATAAAACCCAAGACAGAGCAATGCAAAGAGTTAAAGCAATATGGGAAAACACTGAACCTTGAACTTGGCAGTTCACAGTTTTAGCACTCAAGGGAAAAGATAAAAGACATGTTTGTGTTGGGCTTTGTGACCAAATGGAGTTGTCCTTTAAACAATCCCCAGAAGAAAAAAAAAACCCCACATAATATTTGGGGCCTCAAAGCACTGCACAATACAGTCAAAACTAGTACATAAGCTAAAGAAACGTGACAGTGAGAGAAGAATGTGTAACAAACAAGGACAACCTAGGCCGTAGGCCCCCTGTTACAGACTGATGTTTTGCTTGATCAAATAACAGCATGGCCGGGACATGGTTGTGGAATTTAAACCCTCATCCTAAAGCAATTCCTTGGATGATAATTACCCTGACTCAAATCTTAATAGACAGCACAATCACTCTTACTGGCTATCTTATGTCCAGGACATAAGACATTCTTGTCCTTCTACCTCAAACTCCATCCCTAGTAACCTTCTCTTCTTCTCATCATACTGCCACAGAAATCTGACTTCTAGAAACACACTACCCAAATCACTCACACAGAAATTTGTCTATTGCCTGTGTTCCAAAGATGCTACAAACCACTTCAGAATGGTACACAAGAATAGTAAAGGCATCTCATGTCAAGGCTGCCATTAGTGATAACATCAGAGGAGAATGATCTTACAGCTAACTCGAAGTAACAGCCAGTTGCCACCAAAACTATGGTGCACATTAGCATTCACCTGATCCCACTGCAACTGTGATGCAGGAAAGGAAACCAAGAGAGACTCAAATCTCTTATAGAATAACAAGTTATCTTGTAACCCATCTTGAGGTCAGACCAACATGAGGTGGGTAGCAGACAGATATAATCCATGCTACAAGGAAAAGGATGGCTACCCTTAAAAGCAGCCAGCATCAGATCAGCTCGGACATGGAGAAGAACAACTCCACAGATGCTTATCCTTATCTGAGGCTGGAGCTGCTCATCTCCCCCATCAGAAGCCTGTGGAAGGAAGGATGCAGAAGAACCTCTGTCAGGTTTGATAAATATAAAAACCAACTTCATGCCATACTATTGGCCATTGAACCAATGTAACTGTTCACAAAACCGATGCAACTGTACATTAACAAGAATAAGAAGGTGGAAAGGAAACAGCCTTCGGCAGTTTAAGTCAGACTAAGCACAATGCAGCATCTAGAAAGCCTAACTCATTAAATACACATATAAGCCAGTTCCCAACTTAGATTGTACACTTATGCCTATATTCAGCACCACCTAGAAGTCTGATGGTTCACGTTTTTTCATTTATATGCATCCACAAAACCTCGAGTGCCCTATACTCTGGTTCTCTTGTCATTAACCCCAATCTCAGCAGACAATTAACGTGCCCTCACTGAGGGGCTGGAGAAGGGAGGGGTCTCTGCCAGGGCTAGCTCTATAGCGCCGTTTTCCTCATAGAAACACACTTTAAGAGCTTCACACTCAAGAGCTGCCCTGAGATGATAAAACAGGCCGACACCGTTGAGATAAATGCGGGTTTTATTCCCCGTTTCATCAACCTGCCCTTGAGCCGCAGCCGTGCCTACTGCCCGGGGGCGCCTGCGCGGCGGTTGGGGAGCCCGAGGCGGGAACGGGGTGGGGGAGAAAAGGAGGAGGGAGAAAGAGGGGAAGAAATCGCCTCCCGCCGCTCACCTCACGGGCGATCTGGTTGAGTGCATCGTCCTCCGCCGTCAAGCGCTCCCGATTCGGCAGCCGCTTTCGCCCGGCACCCTGCGTCCCCATGGCAGTCCCGCACCACCACTCCCCGCCGGCTCTAGTTCCAGCTCAGGCTCCGACCCTCCCGCCTCAGCCACTCGCCGGCGCCGGCGTGAAGAGCTCGGCCGTCACCGCCTTGCGCATGCGCCACCGTCCCCCGCCCTCAGAGGCTGGGTCGGACAGGGCTGGGCAGGGCTGCGAGGGGGGTGACGCGGTCTACCGATCAGCTTCGGCAACGGAGTGTTTCACCCTCCGGCAGGAGGGTGGTTGGCTTCCTCCCCTCGCGCTCGTTTCTCCTCCACAGCTCTCTCAGCCGTGCGCGGCCCCGCTGGGGACCCTCTCCCCGCGACGCCCGCGTCCCTGACTTGACTCTGCCCCAGGCTCCACGGCTTTTCCAGCTCACCTCCACCCGGAGACCTGCCCATCCGAGACGCCTCTTGTCCGCAGAGCTGTGGAAAATTTCTGAGAAACCAGGGGAATGGGCTTAAAAACCTCCCCAGCTGTGAACCTGAGGAGTTTCTCTGCCACAGATGTGGGGGATCGGGCCAGAAGGCTGTCTCCTTATGCCTAAAGCCCTCACCCAGCCTTCCAGCCCCGTGAGACCTCTTCAACTATGAATTTTCCTATTAAGTAGAAGTGGACGTGATTAATTCTAGGGTCGAATACACCAGCGCTCGATTCATTCGCATTGACAAGGAGCATGTACTCTCTGGGATACAGCCCTTGTACTGCAGTTGTCACAGTAATTCCTTGAATATGAGTTGTGTCTCAGGCTCAGAACACCAAACACATTACAGAGAGATGTGACAGAAAAAAGGGCTGAAAACCCCACCTACACTCTTATTGACAGAGACCAGCAAGCTGTGTTTAACTCTTTAGGGCTTAATTTTGCCACCCATTCAAACTCGATCAAGGTAAAAATCAATGCCTGCCTGTTGGTGGTCAGCTCAGTGTTGATCTGGCAGTTTTCATGTCCAACAACCAAGGTTTGGGTTATTTTCAAATTCAAAACTGTGTCAAGCAGTTTAATGTATCATCCCTTCCCATGAGGACATGTATCAGAGCATAAAGCAACTAGTGGCTGTATTAGGAAAGGAGAAAACCCCTCGTTTTAGCAGACTACCTTTCCTCAAGAGGGTATGGATGCCTTCCATCAGTCCTAGGCTGATACTTGCTTTTCAGAAGCTGATTCTCACTAGTTGCTTTTTATACATGTAACATCAAGGAGCCTATTTATAGCCCATGCCTGTGCTGGAGTGATTGTCTCAGTATGATTGTCCTCCACTCCTCCACAGCACAGTACCTACCAGTACCCAGCATCACATGTGGAAATGCTGTGCTCCGAACTTGGCAAGAGGTTGCACAAATCTTTGAGGTGCAGCTGTTGTCTTCAGAGAAGATGAGTAGCTGAGAGCTCATATCAAAGTCCTCCTGATCAGCCACCCCATCAGCCAGGTCCCCTTCTCTTAGCCCTGGGAGCCTAAACAGGAATTCCTCCATTTTTTTCAGTCTTCTCCTATTTAGCATCACTTTCAAGAGGGAACTCAACACCTACCCTTTCCTTCAACCTGCCAGCTCTCATTCAATGTCTACAACCTTAGTGCAGTCAAATGCTATCTCTTTTTCAGGCAGCATTTGGGCTGTGCATGCACTCACTCCTCCCATTGCAGTTGCTTTTAGGAACCACGACTCTTCTGATGACTAGGTGGTGGTATTGCACAAGTGCTGCTTCTTATGCCTGGGACTATTTATCTTCCCCAGAAACAAATTATTATTTTGTCAGTAGAAACTGAGTTCCCCACCTTACCTGAACAATAAAAATAAAAGCATGTCACTTCCTGAGATTTGGTGTCAAGCTTACTATGATCCTGCACAAGTAGGAAAAATAAAAGCACCTGCTCTATAAGGCATTGCAGGTACCTTAAAAGAGAGGTCTAACCCTGCTACAGAGGCACAGCCTTGTCATGCCTGGCTTTCCTAGATATCCCATAGGCTTTCTTTCCTCAGTCACCTCAGCTCCAATCTCACCTCCCCAACACCTGGCTCAGCACTATTTCTCTTTCAGGCTCTGCATAACTTGTTCCTTAAGCTCTTATCCTTGGATTTGCCCCTGCCCTTTGAGGAATTCTGGCTAAAGAGGCGTGGCAGTGCCTTATTTTTAGGTCCATGTTACCCAGGGAATCCAGCCACCTGTGCAGCTGCATCACTGTATCCATGCAAGGAATTTCCAGTTCAGTGGTGCAGTAAGACTTGCACCAGTGCTGTTTGCCTCACTGGCTGAAAGCCTTACAAAGGCTTGGCCTTACAGCCAAACTGAGGCTGGTGCTAGAGAGGTTTGTATCTGTAAACTTATGATTGAGAAGGCTTGTACAAATGAAAGGAAGGAAAAAAAGGAAAGGAAGGAGGGGAGGAAGGAAGGGAGAGAGAAAAAAAGAATGAAAGAGAAAAAGAAAGACTTAAAAAAACAAAGCAGAGAAACTGGAAGAGAAGCGGCTATTGGGTGACTGCAGTCAGAGTTCAAATCACACATTGAATGTGCACTGCAGTGTAAGAAATCCTTCTTTTTTTCTTGCATTCCAGACACGTATAGTAATTTTTTTTAATATAGTCAAAACAAGCCATCCTGTTATAAAAATATTATACATCCAGGATTTGTCCAAATAAATATGAAAAATGATTCACACACGTTAGTTTTGGCTATGCTATGAAGTGCAGTGAGCACAGCTGAAAATGAAACACTGAAATGTACATTTCTTGTTTTAACAAGCCACATGAAGCCGAGGTTCTTTTTGTCTGAGACTCGTAACTGTGATTAATGATACTCAGACAAGACTGAGTATCCCCTGCCAGTTTTTAAGGGCTCTATTTTAAGTGCATAGCATGCACCTCACTCTCCAATATCCTATGTGCAAGGAGGCTGTTTGCTGCAGAGCACACCCTAAAGACATGGTTTTCCCTCTGCTGTCTTAAACCAAACTGTCTTGTAAAACCTCACTCTTAAGGATCAGAACAAGCAATCAGCTTTTAAAATCACTGCTGCTGGTGTGCTCATCAGACCACTTTCACATAATAAAATTGATGGGTTTTTATTCCATGCAGCAAAATATGATTACATCCCTATTAGTGCTAAGCCCTTGGATAGGGGAAACCAGCGGCTACCTGATGGTGTTGAAAGAAAACACAGGGGCACCTCTCTGCTACACTGCAAAATCACAGCATCTGCCAAAACAGGAATGAAGTCTGACAGCTTTAACAAGATGTCCATTAATCCAAGGAGAGTGGAACACTTAAACACATTGGAAAACCTACACTTAGGAGGCCAGTATTTCACATTGTCAAGATAGGTGAAATGAACAGAACTCCATCAGCATTGTAACATTTTGCAAAGCATAACAGCTGGAGTAACCAACAGGGTCTGTGGATTTATTCATGGGAAAAAATTACATCATAGACAACTATGTGCTGGCACTCAAATACTGCAGAAATAAAACACTGGTGTAACTAAATGGCTTGTACTTTATTAGACCTTCTAAGAGCCCAAGAAGATCGTCTCAACTGAACCAGACCTACTAGGAAAACTTTGTGATGTTATTGCAACATTTGAGCAGTGTCCATGAAGATTTTGTACAAATGAGACTCAATATTGTTGTTTCACCTCTTGAAGTCAGGAGAGTAACTATTTGTATCAGTGGAGCTCTGGCACACTAGGAACCTTGCTTAGCTTCATAGTGTCTAGCCTGAGGCTTGTAGTTACACAGTGACATGTCACAGCAAAGCATAACTCATAAATTCCTTCCTAGATACTCCAGAAAAGATATCCATGAGCTTGGGTTGACCAAGGAGAATGCAGTCCCTAAAGTGGTAGACTTTCAAGCCAGGGTTTAGGAGAACTGGGGTGCAAAAAAAAAAAAAATCGCACAATAGCAGCAGATGGTTATTTTATTCCCTTTTCACTAACAGCAACTTGCTTGCTGTACCAAATGTGGTGTGGTTTGTTTTGGTTTGTTTTGTTTTTTTTCCAGAAGAGGCCTTATTTGTTGTCTGCATCTTGCCAGAACCCTTCAATGACTTATTTGCCTCCTATAGTTGCCTTGGCATGTCATGAGAGACAGTTTTGCATCTGAAAATTATTCACAGGTCACTAAAGACACGACTTTGAGGATCTGAAGGTCTCGGAATTGGTTCCCTTCCAAGGTTGAGGAAGAATCTTCCTTTGGAGGGAGTTTTTCAAAGGTTAACCTTGGGGTTGATTTCGTTTAATATTTTCATTAGTGCCCTGACACAAGTAGAACAGCACTAAAGAAATATGTTGGTGACACAGTGTTATGAAGAATCATCAATAAAGGAGGATAAAGTCATACAAGAATGGGAAGAGGTTAAAGACTTAAGAATCAATTGGAATGAAATCAAGCAGGCAGCAAATATGTCAAAGACTAAATTCACTATCTCATCTGCTGTTAGTGAGAGAAGAGGAGTTGGTTCTGGGGTCACAAGCTGGACACAGGTTGGTTGTGTGCCACCATCATGACACAAACACCAAAAAATTACATTTAATGTTAGAGCAGGGTTAGGTTTTGCTGATGCAAATATTTATACCATTCCACAACCACCCACCAGACCTTATCTAAAAAGGTGCCTGCAAGTCTGTTTTTCCATGTTAAAAAAACCTCAAACTTGCATAGCTATAGAGAGAAAAGCTTCTAGGAAAAGCAGCAGGAGGACCTTTCCTGAGATGAGAAGGGGTTGCCTTGTCTAGCCAAAGGCATCTCTTTTTTCTATAAGCTCCTTTGGAGAAAAGAGGTGGGGATGATGCTATGCAAAGCTTAGAGCCAAGTTAGCACAAAAGGACACAGCTAAACAGGCCATGTGTGATTGTAGTCTGGAAATCAAAGTTTTCTTGCCAAAGTTCTAGACATGCATCCAAAAGCAGTTTTGGGGTAGTCAGGGTGAAGTATGTAAAGTCTGCGGTAAGCACTATACTGCCAGTTTGTCTGCCTTAAACAAGCACTAACTTAAACACCACGGGCATTCCACCTTGCCACTAAATTTGGGACATGAATGTCCATCATGGCTGGCAATGTAACAGCCCCAGAGAGGTTGTCCTGGCCACACTGATACTCCTGTTTGGAGGACACCAGCCAGAACAACACATCCAAGGCCTCCATTACTCTGCCAGGCAGTGAACTTACCTGCAAGTTGCAAACTGTCGCCAAGCTCCCTGGAAAATGCTCATCTCAGGCTAAAAATGGGAAATTGCTCAACGGAGCCTCTGTGGACCTCATCTAATTAGCCGCAGACGCACCACGGCTCAGAGTGTTTCAGCACGAAGCAAAGTGAAGCCAGCTCCGCAGCAGCTGTAGTTGCAGGGAGCCAAACCTATCCTAGGCTGCTGAATAGCAACTGATCGCCGTGCCTGACTCACAAAGACAGCCTGTTACGGTCTGCCGTTTGCTATCTGTGCTCCTATCTGCTATTCCCAGCCTGCCACTCGAGCTGCAAAATCTGGTTGTTTCTCCTCCTTTGGCTTCCTCTCTTGCCATGTAAAAACCCCCTCAGTTTTAAGAGATTCCCAAACTATTTTCAGATGAAAATATATCATACATCTTTTCCACCTAGACTAAAAAGACTCCTTGTTTCTTACCTGAAGTGCTGTGGGGATAAACCCCATTCTAGACTGCAGGATGCTTGAGTATTTCAGTGACAATACTTGCATACCCCCTGCCTTTTCTCCCAGAGCCTAGGCAGAATCATAGAATGGTTTGTGTTGGAAGGGACCTTTAAAGGCCATCTAGTCCAATAACCCTGTAGTGAGCAGGGACATCTTCAACTAGATCAGGTTGCTCAGAGCCCTGTCCAACATGGCTTTGAATGTTTCCAGGGACAGGGCTTTTACTACCTCTCTGGGCAACCTGTGCTAGTGTTTCATTACCCTCACTGTAAAACATTTCTTTCTTATATCTAGTCTATAGCTTCTTTCTTTTGGTTTAAAACCACCACGCTTTGTCCTGTCTCAACAAGCCCTGCTAAAAAGACTATCCCCATCTTTCTTGCAGGCTCCCTTTGAGTACTGAAAGGCTGCAATAAGATCTCCCTGGAGCCTTCTCTTCTCCAGAATGAAAAACCCCAACTCTCTTAGCCTTTCAGGAAGGCAGGCAAGAGATCAATATACATATTCAATTTAGGACTACAGCCTCTACATCTGTCCAAAAAACAGACTGCACTAGTTAGTCCTTCAGCCAGACAAAATCAGTATGGCTTCTGCGAAAACAATGCATTACATCAGCTGAAGCAGCTGAGGAACTGGCTCTGCATCACTTTGGGAGTAATACATCAAAGCATTCCTCTTGCCATTTGTGCCGGTGTCCTTGCCCCACTGACAGTGCATAGACACGAGAGCAAAGAATCACATGGCCTCACTACAAGGGCTCGATGCTGTCTGCTTATTTGATTTTCCGTGTGGTTCTTCTGCTCCATGCTGTGTGGCCTCATCCATTCTCCTCCCAAATGTTGCAGTTAGATTGAGCCACATTTTCCAATCAGGCCCTCCAGGTTTTCTTAAACTCCAGTTGTTTTGGACTGCAGTAAAATATAGCCACAACACATGGTCTAAAAACAACTGATTGTTTGTAGCAGATCAAGTGCTTGCACTAATTAGTCATGCCATTCTGTAAAATAGCATATGAACATCATTTTAGAAAAGCTTATGTGAAACCACATCAGAGTTTAACTCCCTCAGATGGAGCGGAAGAGAGAGAAGGAGGTGCTGTTTGTTGTCCCTGTGGAAATCCATCCAGATTCACACAAAGCACAAATGAGAGGCAAAACATCCCTTTTCTTCAGGGCAGCAGAACTTAACTGTGCTCTGCTTCCACCCATCTTTCACACTTGTCAGGGATGAGGTATTTTCCACTCACCTATTTTATTGCAAAATGAAAAATTGCTATGTCTCATCTCAGGGAATGGTTCCAACCACTTAACATTGGCCGGAAGAGCACCTGTGTCTTATGTCTTGTTGTTCTGCATTATGAAATGAAGCTGTGCATTGCTACCCCATCTCCTGTCACTTTCCCGGTCACCCACCTACACAGAACAGCAGCAAATCAGCAGTGTCAGCCAATAATTCCTGGCTTACCTAAAATAAGTTGTGCTGGTGCTAAAGGATTTCAGATTCCAGCTGTGATAATCACTAGCAGGGCAGGAAGGCAGGTCATTATAGTTTCCTGAAACAAAGAAGTTTGCCTAAACTGGGAAGTGAAAGAAGATACTGCTATCTAAACATTAGAGGAGACAGAGACAAAAGACTTCAGATGTTACAGTGTGTTAGAGTTGGTGCATCTGATTTTAAGTCATAACACATTTTTCTGGCATCCCTGAGCACTCCTGTTTTTCCATGCACAGTGACTGATGAATGGCATGTGGGACTGACTCATCTGCCCAGCACCATTTCCCTGCACTCTGCCTCCCTCTGTACCTCCAAGCCAATTTATCCATTAATGACTGAACCCCATCCGAGCCTTGCACCAGTTTCCACGCTCCACAGTTCTCCTGTAAGCTTCTCCACAGCATTAATTATTATGGCACTAAACCCCTTCTGATCCTTCCCTGTAGGAATGTAGAGGAATTAGCTCCTCTCTTCTCCATCAACAAAAAGCCAAAACAGTCAGGCAAGTGTTGTCAAATTCTCTCCTGTTTACTTTTCCCTTTGATTGCAGAAACAATTCAAAGAAGGCTTTTTTTCCAAACATGGTAAGTTGCTGCAGTATGCTTTCATTTCAGCTGCATATAAAAATAAATAAAACATAAAGCACTGAATACCCCAAACTGCACAGAAAGCAAAATGTATGCTTGCACCTAGAAATCACCAACTTCCACAGCCAGTTGAATGGCTTGTCAAGGATCAGGCTGGAAACAGGTGCCAGAGGTGGGAACAGAGTGGTCTTGGCCATAGATCTCTGCTTTTCCTTCCTTTTGCCTTCTGCCTTTCCTAGCTGTGCATTTCCCTAAGTACAGCTACTCAACATATAGGTACTTGTTGCAGGGTTCCCAGCCTTAAGCTGTGTAAGTAGGGCTGGGCCTGCTAGAAGAAGCCATCTACCCAGTGATTGACAGATACTGCCTTTGTTGCCCAACCTTTATTTCTACAGAAGTTTTCATCCTCCCTGACCTTGTAGCTGTGGTGGCAGAGGGGAAAGGCAGGAAAGAAACTTCTCGCTGGTGGCCTCTTTTGCAGCAGTTACTTGTTTTAAGTTTCTGAAACATTCTGAGCACATTAGTGGCTCAACAAAACTAATTAGAAATTCCCAAAATAATTTTTAATACATTTTTCAATTATAAAAGGAGTTGCTCCAGGTAACAGGAGATAATGGTTCCCCTCTGAGGAATCTTTGTTCCTTCCTAGTTTATTGACAACAGATGACTCGTTTCACCTCTGCTAACAGAATGACTGCTTTACTATTCTTCCAGCACTGGCTGGTGTTAAATAAGGTTGCTCAGGCTCAAACAGATGAAATAATTTCTATTCTTGTGCCTTTACAGACCATGCCTGTAACACCCAGTCCATGAGACTGAAAACCAGCTGAAAGCCTGCCAAACATTTAGATGTGACCTGGAAAAGCAAGACTACAATGTGGCCACAGGCCCATTGTAAAGCATGGAGAAGCAGAACCCATCATAAAATGCCTTATGAACACGTCTGTGTTATATATCCAATAGCTGGGTGGGGACTCCAGGGTAAAAAAAAACATATTCCCACACAGAAACTTCTCAAAACTGTGCTAGACAGCATTATTTAAATATTTCTCTTTCCAAGAACCAGCAAACCATTTTCAGTTGCATTCATTACAATTGTCTTGCAAACACAGACAGATGAAACGCTTCCAGGAGAGATTATTGAGCTGGGAGCAGTTTTTGGTTGTCAGTGAGCTCCTCTATAGCCCTTTGTGTAGAAAGGTACTGCCTACAGGCATTCTTAGCCTAGTTTCCTAGGGGAACATGTGT
This sequence comes from Galbula dea, assembly GCA_013399015.1. Taxonomy (NCBI): domain Eukaryota; kingdom Metazoa; phylum Chordata; class Aves; order Piciformes; family Galbulidae; genus Galbula; species Galbula dea. The sequence goes on from VWZX01001545.1 coordinate 787,074, forward strand.
GATCACTCTGTAAGCGTTCACTGGTCCCAGAGTAATCACTTAAGCCAGCTGGCCAGTTGCCACCAAGTTTGTGGAGAGGTGAAAGTCCATCCCAAATGTGATACTCCCACTGGCAAAAAAGCAGCACACAGAGCTCATGGTAGGCACTAGACCATGCACGTGGAAGAGAGCACTGAAGTGCTTTAATCATCTAAAATGTTGTGAAACCTGCACCTTGTTAGATAACAGTGTCTCCTATTTCACAGAACTGTTTCCTTCATTTCCATATACTTCAGGAGCCAGCTCTTCCTCTGAAGTCAGGTAGCCAAGCTAGAGCCAAAGGTCTCTGCATCACAGCTTTCTTGGCAAGGCAGGCTGGACTTGCAGAGGGGGTCTCCTGGCCAAGCTCTGCTGAGTAAAAACGAATGTGAAGTTTAGGATAAGCAAAATTTCCAATGCATGTATTTTCACTAGAGAAAGCCACACGCACCTTTCAAAAAAGCTGCAATGTACTTACTGAAAATATAGTAGGAACCTCTTCACATACTGACAGGAAACACTGACTACATTTCATCTCTTTCCACTCCACCTCCAGCACCCTCAGCAGGGGCTGTTCATAGCAACTTTTAAACAACTTCTGAGGAATCACCTATAAATCACAAAAGTTTGTGCCTAGCAGGTAACCAGCATGGGTAGGCGGATGCTTGCAACAGTTTCTAGCTGGAGCATGGTTCCTCTCAAGAGCAAGGAGGTGTGTGGCAGACATTTCCCACGTCAGCACATCTCTATGCTACAAGTCTGTTTATTGGGACCTGTAAAGTGTAATTTCAAAGCTATAAACTGTATTAGTTGTTTTTTCAAAGGGTAGGAGGCAATGCTGTAGGAAAGCCTTTCTTGTGGTTTACACTTGTATTCTTTTTGTAATTCAACCCCACTGTATTTAACATGTTTATTGTAGTCAGTAGTTCTTTTCCCTCCTTGGTCTTTAGCACATGTTAATGTTCACCATCACTTTTCATCTGGGAACCATTAATATTAAGCTTGTTTAACATTTCCAATCCAATCTCTCGAGTGTTTTAGCAATGTTAATAATTAATACAGGAAGACTAGCATTTTAGAAGCCTGAAGCAGTTCACAGCAGGCTTGGTTTCAAGCCTCAGTGTAAATGATCTGTTCGTCATTACAGCTTCACCAATCCTCAAAATATTTCTTCACTCTCTACCAGTGCAACAGTAAGGAGCTCAATCATCTTCTATTAACAAAGATACAACCCTTACGCCTCTCAAAACCGACAAAATGATCTTTTAATGTTCCCTTGCAGCAGGGACAAACCTTGCCTGAATGATCACTTGTGGGCTACCCTGGGTTTTCAGGCTACTGTGAGTCTTTGAGTTTCAGGTGTTGAATTCTAGTTCATCTTACTGCATCTGTTTATGACACTACTGCAGGTATGGAAAAGGAGAAACAGCAAATAAAAACCATTTCTATTACAAGCAGTGTCTCTGTGATTAACATTTTATCCATGTTTTCTGTGAGAACCATCACACAAACAAGTGATTACACATTTAACAGCACAGGTATGGTAAACAGTTTTGAGATCACAATTTGTTGTGATCTCTGGATGGACCAATTATTTTGAGTTCATTTTGCTTATCATGGTTTCAGATGTTTCCTCCTTAAACAAGTGGTCTTTTCAAAACACAGGAAAGAGAGCTTATTTCTGAGGCTTTCCATCTTTGTATGTGGGCAGCATGCCCACTTCTCTCAAAGCTGGCCAAGGGCTCCCCAAACCAACACTTAGCATTTCAGAGCACTGCTCAAAGGAGCACAGTAAGGAGAGCTGTTTTGCAAGAGCAGGGTCAGGACCACAGGTAGACCTCTAATTAGTGAGCTCATTTATAGCAATACAAGCTAAACCAAAATAGTTATATCCCAAAAGCAAGGCATGCTATATATATGCTCACACACAAGTGACTGATTCCTTTGAAGCTGGTGGCGCAGAAAGAGAAGTTACCTGTCCTACAGCTGGTCCAGGAGCCAAAACCACATAGGCAAGGTCATAATGAAAGCCACATTTCTATGATGATTAATGCTGGGCTCTTCATGCCCATCAGCTAGCTATCTAAATCTGACCATAACCTCACTTCTCTCCAGCTAGCCAGAGCTCACAACAGATGCTGTGTTGGCTTTGCAACATCATCAAGATGATGGATGACAGTCTCAGAAAGCCTGGCAATACAGAGGCAGCCCAACAGAGCCTGTATATAGACCAGTTTACAGGAGCAGAGGTTTTACATCAGGTGAGCAGTGGCCAGTAGCCACTGTGAGCTTTCAGCACAGCTCAGAGCCCTAAAGCCACCAGAACACAGCACAGGACCACAGCAGGATTCAGACGCTATCTAATACACACCTCATGCTTTCTAAAAATGCCTGCATACATACACAAATGCACTAGAGATATGTAGCTTTGTGAAAAATCAAACTAGGATTTCCTCACATCTAGTGAGCTCATACTGCTTTATCCATCTTGCTTCAACTCATACAGGTGTAACTTTAAAGGAGCTCTAGCAAACCCCATCTCTGTGGTTTAGGCAAAAAGCTTTCACAAAGCCCTTTCAGTGTGAATAACACATTTTCTCTGCTTCTCCTCATCCTCCAGCAGCAGCAGGAAAAAAAAAATCCAAAAAGCCACTTGTGCTTTCAGATATTTCTCTCAGAGAGCAAGAAGCAAGGTGGGCAGCAGTGCTCATGGTATAGTCAGGACAGCTGAAACATGATTGGGTATCTGTGGCTGTTCCTTGTCAGACTAGCCCAATTCGAGAGGGAGGTCACAGGCACCTCTCCCCATGTGAAATTGCGAGGCAGCACTGCAACACGAGCAGAAAACAAGAGCCTAGAGTCACTCAAGCAAGCAACACAAACATAACTCAGCTGAGTAAGGCTGCTGAGACCATAACCTTCCTCTTGCAAACAGAAGAAATAGAAGAATAGAAGAAAGAGGAGCATGTCAGATGAAAATTGACCCATCAAGAACAACTTCATGGTATTCAGGAATATCAGAGGTCCAAAAAAATGCTAAAGTTGAGGCTAAGCAGTTAGTGATTTCCTGAGGTCTTAGTGTTGACTCAGCAGTGTAGGAGCCTCAGTGGAGGTTGGACCTCCTGTCCTGGCTTGCCTACACAGAGCATATGTAAACTGAGTGGACAAGCCAGGGTGAGTGGAAACACAAATTAGGACAGCCAAAATAACTGTTTCCATGAGCAAACATCCAAAATAACTGTTTCCATAAGCAAACATCAGACAAGTGCCAAAGGTGAGGTTTTAGTCTTTGTTTTCAACACAGGGTAGTGCCCCTACTACTGAACCCTGCTGCCTTTTCCACCCAACTGCTCTTCTTTAAGCGAGGGATAATTTGCAGTGTTCATAGCAATGAGCTAAAGCTTTCTCACAGCAGTCAGAGTTGGGGCAACCAAGTACCACAGAACCACTGGAAAAGAGCCCTTCATGACCTCCCAAACTGCTCCAGAAAGATGTGTCTTTGTGTCTCCTTCTAGTCAGAAAAAGAAAGAAGAAGAGGCAGCCTGCCCAAAGCTACACAGCAGGCAGAGCTAGAAAGACAAGATTATTGGAATTGTTCTTGCATGTTTACTCTAGGTGTTTTATTTTGACCTGTTCTGGCATACCTGTGTACTACTGAAACGTTACTATTTCCTTCACAGTCAAAGATCAATGAAAAATGCTGAGGTGGTGTTGTGAACCAAATGGTTGCTTTGGACAAAGTTTATTAAAGGACCCCCCCTGTCAAGCCATGAGGTTCAGAAAGGGCTCTGGGCAAACTAATCTAGTGGAAGGTGCTCCTGCCAGGAAGGGGGGTTGGAACTAGGTGATCTTTAAGGTACTTTCCAACTCTGACAATTCTATGATTCTATGACCCCCCTGCTTTCTAAACTCCTTCCCAGAGAGGAGCCTAAGTGTGGCAGAGCCCAATCCTAGCCCCAGACTTGGTCAAAGGTTTATGTCTAAGGAATTGCAACCTTTATACCACTTTGTAATGCAGGATTGATGGCAAACCCAAAGTATTTATATATATATATATATATACGTAGTTTGTCTACATTGACTAAAAATACTAAATAATAATAATAAAAAGAAAGCCATAATCAGAATTATTTACTACAGAGAATAGATAGCTATCATTCACTAATACAGTGCAGTATTCATTTGAAGCAATACTCAAGCTACAACATTAAAGCTAACAGAATGAGTAAGTAGAGATTGATATCACTCACCCATATCAATGCCCATGGGAGAATCCTCTTTCTCTTAGCCTCGAGAGGTAACCTTGGGGAGCATCTTCTCCAAGGGAGAAATATTTACACACCTTAGATGAGGTGTGTCAGAAGTTCCTATAGTCAAAAGTGGGACAGGGCTTTTATAGTATAAAGTGGTTGACTGTCAGTCATATGATTCTATGACCCCCCTGCTTTCTAAACTCCTTCCCAGAGAGGAGCCTAAGTGTGGCAGAGCCCAATCCTAGCCCCAGACTTGGTCAAAGGTTTATGTCTAAGGAATTGCAACCTTTATACCACTTTGTAATGCAGGATTGATGGCAAACCCAAAGTATTTATATATATATATATATATACGTAGTTTGTCTACATTGACTAAAAATACTAAATAATAATAATAAAAAGAAAGCCATAATCAGAATTATTTACTACAGAGAATAGATAGCTATCATTCACTAATACAGTGCAGTATTCATTTGAAGCAATACTCAAGCTACAACATTAAAGCTAACAGAATGAGTAAGTAGAGATTGATATCACTCACCCATATCAATGCCCATGGGAGAATCCTCTTTCTCTTAGCCTCGAGAGGTAACCTTGGGGAGCATCTTCTCCAAGGGAGAAATATTTACACACCTTAGATGAGGTGTGTCAGAAGTTCCTATAGTCAAAAGTGGGACAGGGCTTTTATAGTATAAAGTGGTTGACTGTCAGTCATATGTTAATGGCCTAGATGTGCCAGCTCAAGAATCTTGGCTCCTCAGCTTTAGGTAAGTTATCAGTGCTAATTACTTTGCCTGCCACACAACAATGACTTTTGGTATCTGCCAGGCATACTTTGGAATGTTTGAGTGAGGCTGATTCTAGCATTCTTCAATTCTGAAACAGCTTAAGCCTCCCTTCTCCATCACTGATAACATTTGCAGAGGGGTAAAGTTTGAGCTGTTAACCCCCACTGAGGTGAAGCATCCTGCTACAGGCGGAGCAGTGGAGGGAGGTCTACAAGGGGACTCCAGGTGCTCAGACCATGCATTGCTGACCTGGCATCCATTTGATCCATACCACCCTTGTGGCCAGACCTGTCCTGCAAATTCTTGTGGTATAATTACCTCAGCAAGCATCTTGCAATTAAATGTGATCCCTAACTTCAGAAAAACGGCCAATACCCAGTTTTGAATAGTAAAGTTTGTTTCAGGTAAGGCACTGCCGAAGGACAGCTGAGCAAGATGTGTCCCCAGGCTTGTGTAGGGGCATGCGTTAACAATATAGTTTTGATATCGCCACGGTCTTTATGTGTAAATCACTTGTTGCTGAAGGATCCTGAGAACCCAGAACAGCAAGGTATTTGCATGCTAAAGAAACAGACAAGAAGACTAAGATACCATGCTTTGAAAAAGCTCTGGTTTATCACCAAGGTTCACGTCCTGCAGGTTGAAGAAGAGAGCCCACTCAAAGAAAATCTGGCTGTCCAGCTGCAGTTCTGGCAGGAGACCTCAGCCCATCTCTCTCGTCACCCTCACTGACTGTTGTCTGGTTGCCTAGTTCGGAATTGAGACTCGGGAGCAGACAACCCTATTGTCTTAAATAGTAGATGAGCTGTGCCCTCTAGTGGGAGCTGCCTCAGCAGGAGTGAAAAAGTGCCTATCCAGGAGGCAGATACCGCAGCCCATGCAAGGTACACATTTGTCTGAGCTCTGGAGGACTCAGGGGCATTTACACCAGCCAGGCCATAGCAGTTTGTTTGGGTATCTCATTTACACCATCTCCTTTTATAAAAGCCCTTAATAAAGATGTCTGAGATGCAACATCTGCTTGGGCAGATGAGACTGGTATGAAAATAACAGAGCATGAGACAGTGCTTATTGCAGTGGTGCAAATTGGAAATGAAGTTTGGGTTAGCAGCTACAAAGCAATCCTTCCATAAGGCTTCAAAGTCTTCCAGCCAAGACCAAGAGCCCCATTTCTACTAAGCATCTGATTAGATGATTAGTTTTGGTGCATGATGTTACCACAGCTTGTAGGTCCTAAACAGTGGTAAATGGGAGCTGAGTGCCTTTCAGCATCACTCAGTGCTGTGGGCAAGGATCCTTGCTGCAGCAATCCCAGCATAAGGTACCTGTGCTCCCAGTCCTTCCTAAACCCTGAAATGCCTCTCTACCCCTCCACCATGCCAGTGCAACTGTTCACAGGGTCACCCTGAAACTCCCATTGAGGAAATGATCTATCCAAAGCCCTGGAAAAAAAGTAAGGCTTTAAGTCAGCTCATTTCAAAGCACAGCCTTGTGAAACAAGTGATGGGAGAGGGAAATGATGCCAGCCTCAGATGATTTGGGTTTCCATAGGGTAGTTAGGAATCATCTTCAAAAGTTCCCCAAACACTGCTCTAGCCTCTGCAGAGCTGATGAGAAGGGACCTGGGAAGGTAATGCTTTCCTTCTCTCTGGGGAAAAAAAAAAGCTGTGTGCAGGGCAAGATCTGCTGTCAGGCTGGAGGAGGTATATGTGGATATACTCCAGCCAGTTTTGCTGCGATGGTGCGAATCTGCATATGGACACACTCCCAGACAAAAGGCATCAGTCTTATTTGGCTCATAGACCAAAACTTCTCCTGATGATTATGCTCTGTGGAGGCACCATTCCCATATGACGTCTGTGAAACTCTTGGACATCTGTACGTGGCATTTCATCTTAGAAATGGGAAGCAAAGGACCTGCACCAGTCAGGCCTTGGAAGTCACAAGATATGCTCTTCCTTTCAAATCTGGGATGATATTTTTTAAGCTTGCTTGTAGGACTCCTGCTTTTCGCCCTGCTCCCAATAACTATTAGGACTAGATTTTGTAAAGTCTCCTTCACTTCTAGAAAACTTTAGGAGCTGTTACTTGAAGGAAAGACACTGACTATGATGAGTGACAGAAATAAAAATCTAAACAAAGATGGTGTTTGTAATTATTGGATCTTTCTGTTGACACTCCAGACACGTTATCCCAATGCATCAACATTCTGTGATTTTTCTCTCAAGATACTAGGCCTCTAACAGAAGCAGCCTTCTCCAAAGCACCAACACCCAGCTGCCCATGGTAGCTAGTTATTACTTTAATTAAAAGGCAGTAAACCCCACGTGCTCAGTTTTTGTTTACTTTGCACCTCTCCAGCTGCCTGCTGTAGCACTTTGCAAGAAAAGGAGGTGTGCTGTCTCATACCAGCCACGGGAGAAAACCACCCATGCTCCTGAAAACAAAACACTTCAGCCCAGGTTATCTGAGCCTGCACCCTGTCACAAGACCAAAGCCAGGCCTAACATGTGTCAGCAGAAATTGCTGTATTATAAAAACCCAGAGAAGGCCAGATCCCTGGCACGCTGTGGCACCAGATGGCCCTGCACCCAGTCCTCCTTGGTCCTCAAACCCCATGGCAGGGTGAAGCCTGCTTTTGCTCCCCATGCCCCTGTGGTAGCCTTGCTGGCCTCAGACCCTGATGCATAGAGAAAAACTCCCTCACCCATTCATCCATCTGCCCATTCACCCACTGTTAAACCCCAGCTTGGGGAGCAGGGAAGGTGGGAAGGAGGAAAGGATGGAGGGGGGTTGGGAGGCCCGGCTACCAGCCCTGTTCAGCGTGACGGCAGCTACATGGTCCCGCCTCACCCAGCTCACCAGTGGGTCTAAGGTTCACTGATCTCTTGTCGGCTCTCACCTTTGACACTGCTCTCTGGGAGCTGCTGGGTGGTTTCGTTTTTATCGGCTCCCGGCACAGAGAGGCTCAGGCAGCCGGACGCGGCTGTTGCCCTGACGCCACGGACTGAAGCACTTGGAGGAGAGCAAGGCTTCAGAAAGGTAAACACTTCCTCTGCTGGGGGATTCCCTGCAGGGCAGGTCCCAGCCTGGACCCACCATCTCCAAGGTGCCTTTCCCAGGAAAGCCTCTGGCACTCTCATTCTCCCATCGCGAAGCAGCCCCACATTCCAGACCTGTTCCGTACACTAGGAAAAGCAGCACCATCCTCAGTAACTTCCTGCCCAAGGAAAGAGATTTTAGGAAGACTTTGGCAGCCCTCTGCCCGATCTCCATCTTCTTGGGCAGCCAATGATCTGCTGCAAAGTTCTTACCCACAGTGAGCTTGGTCTCAATTCATGGTGGTCTCCATCTATTGTTGCCTGATTTCCCCAGCCTGCACTGGCTAGATCGTCAATAACCCTTATTCTGTTCCCCTCAGCTTTGAGGAGGGCTGATTGCAATGAGAAATCAGCACTGTGTAAATCTAACACTATTCATGCACTGAGTCTTTGCAGTTGGGATTTTTGTAACCCATGGTAACCTTGGCTTAAGAGAACTTTCTAAATGGTCACGCTCCTACACCAGCACTATAAGGGCTGTAGCAGGTAGGAGGAGGTTCCCAAAAGCAGACTAGTGCTTTAAGATGAATTGTAGAAGTTAATTGGGGAGGTAGGCAATTAAATGGGAAAGAGGCATGACCACTATTCGGGGAAAGAAAAAAAAAATCTAGATCTGAAAAAATCTAAATACATTGTGCCCAAAGATTGCAGAGCTAGATAGTGCAGGCTTATATGAGTAGCATTGAGGTCCCCTTCTTTTTCTGTGGAGCTCATCAGCTGTGGTTCATGTTCATTTCTCCACCCTCGCAGAAACCCAGCAAATGTCTGTAATGGTTTTAGAATCTTCTTGTGGTTTAGAAAAGCTTAGACATAAGTTAGACATCGTTAGACTTAAATATCATTTATTTCCCAGGAAGTAGTTAAATAAATAGAGTCTTAAATAACACTCATCAGTAGCTTCATCCCCAAAGGTATGTGGGGTTTTTATTGTTTGTTTGTTGCTTTGTTTGGTTATGATTGTATTTGTTTGGTTGTTTGATTTGTTTTTAACTGTTTTCCTGTGGAAATAAAAGGCTTACCCCTAGGCAATAACTATACCAGGAGCCCCTCTCCCCAGGTTAAAAATACTGCAGAGATACTAATTTACTGAGTGGTGGTGAAAGCCAAACCCTTGCTGTTGCATTCCAGCACAAATATCTACTCCACCTCCTTGTATTTCTCTTTTTTTTAATTACCAGTGTTTCTGCCCAAAAACATGAGTTTGAAAGGATGCTCCTTAGATAAAGTCCACTTTTGTGCTAATTATAAACTTCTGAGTCATCATCATAAATACATTTGTCAAGTTCCTTCTTGGAAATGTTGAGGGCAGGCAGTTCAAGTGCAATATCACTGATCTGGTGCTGCTGCAGTACCCAGCAAACAGATTAAGTTGCTTTACATGAAACCGGTGGACTCCGTATGGGAAGCTGGTTAATGCTGATAGGAACTGCCTCTGCATACCCACTCATTGCCCATAGGAGGGAGAGAGGAGACATCTAGATGATGGTGTCTGGCTGAGAATACAATTTTCTGGATGTGGCAATTCTTAATCCTCCACTAAGTGAGAAAATGATCTGCATCATGATTGTTTCGGTACTCACCTTCTAGGTAAGTGTAAGATCAGGCAAGCCTGCCTCAAATAGCTGCTGCTAGACAGTTATTAATCTATCTGAAGACTAAATGCACCAACCTGATTTTTACAGTTGATTGAAGAGAAATGCTTGTCTAGACTAATTTCCAGCTCTTCATATTGAATCTGAGCAGGTTCAGCTTTCCCTGCCCCTCTGTGCAACCTCTGGGCACGTGGACAGGACATGCAACACCTCAGCTGTTCCCCTGATTGCTCCCTAAATTGCTGAGTTATTCTTTACTAGGATCAAACTAAAAAGTCAGAAAGGTTTCCAGAGGAAGAATGAACTTCTGTTTTGTTGTCAGTGCAGGCTGAAAGAACAGGGATGTTACTTACTGTGAGGCAGCAGCAACGTTACCTGCACTCAGAGCAGGCATCTGTGACCCTGTGGGAGCAGCATTCTGGATTTGCAGAATTGATTGTAACCCTAAGCTGGGTCTTGCCAACAGGCTCTTCCCCAGGACAAGGAGTAGCCAGAGAAGGGTAACTACCAGCAGCATGAGATGTGTGGAGGGGTTTCCTTATGTCCTTTAGACAGTGAGCACAGGGTTTTACTCTGTACTCTCCTTTTTCAACAAATAAAGGGCAAAGAAAACAGTTTCTCCTAAATCCTATTTTCCGTTGATTCTTAATAAAGCCATTTGTTTTGCTTCCTTGCCATTCTCCTCAGGTTGAAAGGGAGACTCACCTTCTGCCTTTTAGCATCAGAAAGAAATTGTTTCAGATGACCTTTGGCAGAAATACCCATTTCTAATAGGGGCTTCCTAGCTCGAAAAGTTTGCAAGGAAATTTCTATCATTGCAGTAGCTCTCAGGTGAGCTTTGTTCCAGCATCAACACAGCCTTCTAGGGTTAAACAGAGAGCAGCAAAGTGAAATAATGGGAAACTGAGTTTAAGAGAAAGAATATTTTTAAAAATCTTTTTTGTTTGTTTGTTTTATGTTGTTTTGGGTTTTTTTCCTATTTTTTTCCTAATGCTGCTTTTTGCTTCCCTAGAGAATTTCATGGCCTATCACCTACAACAGCTAAGGTAACCACTCAGAAACTGTATAGCAACATTATTTCCAGGCCTACAAAGAAGCAAATGTGTGTAATTAATACCAGAAATAGCACAGCCTTATGCTTTGAGTTTATCTTTTTCCTGCTTAAAAATATATAACCTGTCCCTGACTAGCTGTTCTGCACAAACTGTGATCTTGCTTTTCATCACTGGCCTGTACAAGCTGCTGGAGAAGATTTTACTCCTGTTTTTTTTTCAAGGGGATGAAAGCCCATCTCAGGGAACAAAAACCCCAAAGATGCAGGCCTGGGTTCAGCCAGCACTGAGAACTGCTCCTAATGACAGCCTGCTCTGATAACAGCTTAGGAAAGGGAGAAGAATTAAAGGTCGGGAGCCTGCCAGATTACAGGGAGGAAACAAATAAATAAATAAATAAAAGAGACATGGGATGAGTGGTGTGCAGGAACAAGAGGCTTTTGTCAGACGAGGGAGCCACAGAGACCTTCTTGGGCTGGGAGTTACATTTTATAAAGATATTTTTTTCTTCCTCACCTGCAAGTACTGCACTGCAAATTCCTGCAAGCCCCAGGTAGAAATTGGAGTAATTGCAGCAAATGTTCATTATAAGTCTTGCACACCCCTGCTGTCTGTCTGACTAGGGCTTTCTTCAAAAGCACCCCATGCCAGCAGCATTGCAGGATCCATGGGAGGTTCTTCATCTGGCATACAAGAGCAGCGGAAGGGCCAGGACACACAGGCAGGGACCTTCAGCAGGACATGAACATGAGAACATCCTTTACAAGGGTCCTCTGCTGTGTTTGGATGTTAGAAGATCAGATCTAGATAGAAGGCACATCCCATCTCTGCACACAGCAGCCGCAGCCTTACTGGTAACATACTTCCCCTTTGCTTCTGCATATGAGGTGGCATAAATACATGCAAGGTCATTTCATGCTCTTCTCCTGCTCAGTTCAATGCCCCATGACCCTTCATCTTCAAGCTCTGCATGAACATCCCTCTCTCCTGCATAGCTCTCCATGTGAGCTGAGCAATTTTAGAGGAGGAGCTCTGCAAGGACCATCCAGGAGAAAGCTGTGGCTAGCTGCAAGACAGTGTTGTTTGCTGTCCTGCCCTGACAGTGAGGCAGTATCACTTCTTTGAGCTCCAAGCTAGGAGAAGAGGAAATGTGTCACCCAGGAGGGCTCACACCAACCGTCCCTTTCCCAGAGTATGGCCAATGCTCTGAAGTAACTGTCTTTGAGTCAGGCTTGAGGCAACCACTGTTATTTTGGGCCACAATCTCCCACTGCTTCTGGTCACCATGCAGCACAGCTCCACCCCAAGTGATGCAGAGTCACACTTGGTGAAACGGTCACGAGGACATGAGACTTTATGGGCTTAGTCTGCCCTGGGTTTCTTAATCCATGGTGGAGGAGCATGTGCTGTCTGCTTTGTATGCTGCTGCCCTGCAGGGTGCTAGAGTCAGGTTCTCTCACTCCTGCTTTTTCACCCTGCCAAAAAACATGTGGATTTGAAGTATTGCTGCCACAGAACCCATCAGCTCTTGGGGTCCCCAGCCATCCCCTGGGCAGTGTCTTTAGCAAGCTGGTAGCAGCATCACCTCCATGCCTGAACTCAACTTCAGCCTGAGTTAGGCTCTCCTTGTATAACTTTTAACCAAGACCCACGATAAATGTAGAACTTCAGCCTAAGCTCTTCATAGAATCATAGAATGTTAGGGGTTGGAAGGGACCTAGAAAGATCACCAAGTCCAAGCCCCCTGCCAAAACAGAACACCCTAGATAAGGTCACACAGGAACAAGTCCAGGCAGGTCTTGAAAGTCTCCAGAGTAGGAGACTCCAAACCCCCCTGGGCAGCCTGTTTCAGTGTTCCGTCACCCTTACTGTGAAAAAGTTCTTCCTCACATTAACACTAAACCTCCTATGCTCTAACTTGCTCCCATTGCCCCTTGTCTTCACTTTGGATGACATTAAGAAGAGCCTGGCTCCTTCTTCCTGACACTGGCCCTTAACATATTTACAGACATTGATGAGGTCCCCCCTCAGTCTCCTCTTCTCCAAGCTAAAGAGACCCAGCTCTCTCAGCCTGTCCTCATAGGGTAGATGCTCCAATCCCTTGATCATCTTGGTGGCCCTGTGCTGGTCTCTCTCCAGTAGTTCCCTGTCCTTCCTGAACTGGGGAGCCCAGAACTGGACACAGTACTCCAGGTGGGGCCTCACCAGCACAGAGTAGAGGGGGAGGAGAACCTCCCTCGACCTGCTGGCCACTCTCTTCTTAATGCATCCCAGGATGCCACTGGCCTTCCTTGCTGCAAGGGCAACTGCTGGCTCGTGGTCATCCTCCTGTCCACCAGAACCCCTAGGTCTTTCTTCCCGGAACTGCTCTCTAATAGATCAGCCCCTAGCCTGTACTGATACATGGGGTTATTCTTCCCCAGATGCAGGATCCTACACTTGCTTTTGTTGAACCACACTAAATTTCTCACTGCCCAGCTCTCCATCCTGTCCAGGTCACGCTGGATGGCAGCACAGACTTCTGGTGTGTCAGCCACTCCTCCCTGCTTCGTATCATCAGCAAACTTGCTGAGGGTACACTCTATGTCTTCATCCAGGTCATTGATGAATATGTTGAATATTCCTTGAAGCCAAGGAATACCACATCCACTGCACTCCCCTCATCTGTCTGCCTGGTTGTGCCACCATAAAAGGCTATCAGATTAGTCAAGCATGACTTCCCCTTACTGAATCCATGTTGACTGTTTGTGATAAGCCTCCTTTCTTCCACAGGGACTTTAGGGAAGGAGACATGCTCAGGAGCAAGGCACAGCCATAAGTGATATCCCTCTGCTACTGATTTTTCCTACCATGTCCTGTCTTTAAAGGAGATGAACTCAATCCAATCTCTTTGTCTACAAATAAAAGGCCTCCTGCATTAAGTTTCTTCCCGAAGACCTCCACCCTCTGAATAACTAACAGTGGCAGATAAAGATTCAGAATATTAATGGGTTTGTTCTAGCCTATTTTGAGGTTAAACCCCATCTGCCTTTCTGCCACTAGTAAAGAGCTGGTTGATACAGGAGGGTCAGCTGATGGACCTGGGATCACAGCAGACATATTTTGACCAGAGTTGTTTCCTTGCAGAGTGTGGCATAGAAATGCTGGGCACCAAACTGGAGGGGATTCGTCCCACCTACAGCTACAAGCTGGTTCTGCTGGGGAGCACATCAGTGGGAAAGTCGAGCCTGGCCTACCGATACGTGAAAAATGACTTCAAGGAGTCACTGCCAACTGTGGGATGTAAGTGAGTAGCTCCCTCCAGTGGGAGCCTTTTTCAGTGGATGTTCCTATTCCCAACTCTCACACATCTGACCCACCAGCAAGGTGGAAGTGACTCTCTCTGTGGGGACTATTCTGCAAAGCTCAGAGCTGTCTGACACCGAAACTAGTGTGCACCCACCCAAACCGGCTGCCAGGAAGGGCTCCCAGACTGCCACAGGCTGCCCTGCCTTACAGTATGTCATTCCAGCAAAGATGCCAGTGCTAATTATGAGAAACCTGTCCCAGTTTGTGCATTAGAGTATTGTTACCAGTCCTTGAGATGGGGTTGAACTTACAGCAGTAGATCTGAGCTCTCTGCTCTTGCTGTAAACAAATGTGCACCCTGCATCTTGCTTGCAGGCTCTTTCTTCACACAGACACTCGACTTAGAGCTAGCCACCATCAAGTTTGAGATTTGGGACACAGCAGGCCAGGAGAAGTACCACAGTGTCTGCCACCTCTACTACCGGGGTGCCCATGCTGCTCTCCTTGTTTATGACATTGCTAACAAGGTAAGGCACACTCATCCTGTCCATGCCAAATCTGTGCCATGCTGCAGCAGCACTGGCAGGGTAGAGGTGTTCAGATGGTGTTTGTCCTTGGTAGAGCAGAAAGTGGTATACAAGCACTGCCTGAGAGGATGAACTTTCTACCTAGGACATGCCAGTGGCAGTCTCTGCCTTTGCAGGACCGTGCCACGAGCCCAGGGGCGATTTCTGCTGCCATGCAGAAAGGGTGCATCCCACCCAAGTCTGATTTATCTGTCCCTAAAGGTATTTGAAGGCCCATGACCTGTTTCTCTTGAGAGAGAGGAAAATCAAAGCCTCCCCACCACATCTCTTCCACCCCCTTTGGTTTGGTGCCACCAATCCAGCTTTGCCATGCCTGAGACAAAGGGATTAAATCAAAACCAGGTCACTGGGTAGTTTTGGCTCCATCTCTTCAGGAAACACTGAACAGAGCAAAGCTGTGGCTGAGGGACCTGGAAAAGGAATTCCTTCCTGATGAAATCGTCATTGCTTTGGTGGGCAACAAGATGGACCTTGCTTCTGAGAGAGAAGTCACCACTGAGGTGAATGCCTGTCATGAGTTCCCAGGCCCCTTCATTACCCCCTTGCCAGCAAGCACTGGGATACATCCTTGCAAAGCTGAGAAATTAAAAGGCTTTCAGACACCTCCGAAGTCCCCATACAATTATTGTGCCATGAGATGCCACTGTAACTGAATAAGCGGTCCAAGAGGGAACTGGAGGAATAACTCTGCTTGTCTCCACCTAGGAGGGGGAAGAGTTTGCAAGGACCAAAGGCCTCCTGTTCATGGAGACATCTGCAAAATCCAACCACCAAGTAAATGATATCTTTATGGCCATAGGTGAGTTGTGTGATGGCTCTAGGTGGGCGCAGAGGTGAGTGAATCACAGACCTCAGACTTCTGCTTCAAGATTATTAAGCACCTTCCCCCTACCCCTGCAAAACAGATCCCCTTCAATGCCCACATTTGCCACCAAGGTCATCTTCCCAGTCTATCCAGCCTGTACTGCACCCAGTAGCTGCAAAGATCACAGCCACAGCAGTCCATAATTCTGCGAAATGTGCCACCTTCTAGGGCAGAGGGATGGTTAAATCCATCCCAGGATGGTGCAACATCAGAGGTGGATTTTAGGCTCTCTCCCAAAGGCACAATTTTCTTTTGCTTTAGTATCCAGCCTTGCCATAATGGATTCCCCAGTATAGCTGTTCAGCAGAGATTTAACACGGTTACCATGGGACAGTAATGGTGGCCATAAATGGCTCCCTTGTGATTGGACTGGACAGCTATTGTGTCCCACCCCACCAGCAAGAGAAATTAGCCCTCTCTTACCTTGTGTTTCTTCCTAGCCCAAGAGCTCCTGCAGCGGGAACAAAAGAAGGCATCCCCACCATCCTCAAGCGAGATATCAACAGTTGACCTGGGGGAGAGTGGGGTGAGGACAAGGTGCTGCCAGGTCTGAGGACAGGCAGCTCTGGAACTGAGCAGTGACTGGATGAGGTCTCCAAGAGGAGCAATGACAAAGCAAGGGGAATGCAGAAGCGCAGTGGTGGCTCAGTCTGACCACCCTTCCCCTTGGAGTGAGGTCAGAGCCCATCCTGAGGCCACAGCACCTCTTCAGACATCCAGCACTGGCTTCATCCAAGGGGTAAAGGACAGGGGTTTCTTCCACTAATTTGCCACTTCCAGAGAGAAGCATAACCTGCCAGCACCACTGCCACCAGCTCTGACTCCTGACATCCCCTGTCCCAGCTGCACATTGCTGCCTCTGTGTCCCTTGCCACCCGAAAAAGAAGGGTTTCAACTTTCCAGAGTGAAGCAGGTGCATCCCAGTGGCTTTATACCCATGCTACAAATAAAGTCAATATTGCCCTAAAGGTGCTGTTATTTTTTTCCTGACCTGGACTGTCAGTGCACAGGTGGGAACCATAGGAAGCCTGGAGGTGGCAGAGACTTGAGCTGGTGTTCCCCTAACCCCACCTGCCCCCTGCTGACCCATTACAGCAGTCACAGACCACCCTCAGGAGAAATCACTGATTTCTTGCTGACTGGACAGCCAGGTGCAGGGGCAGAGTAGGGTCTAAGTATTGCAGTAGCCCAGACCTTGCAAGGTCTCCCTTTTGCACATTATGAGTTACACTGCAGGAACACGCACCTTGGCAGGAAGAGGAGTTAAAAAATAAAGCACCTGGGCTCTCTCCAAAACCATGCTGGCACCCAGCAAACCCTAGGGGTGTCAGGTTCAGAATACATTGTCCTTTCTGGGAGAACTGTGACAGCACTTGCACAGCTACAGCCAAAGAGCAGCACCCCTCACCCTGTCTGCAGGACAACATCACTCCTGAGTTTTTGGGGCATGCCATGACAACCCATGCACCAAGAGTTTGGCCAGACTGAGCTTGGCTGCAAGGCAGCAAACACTCTTGAAGGTGTTCCCCATGGAGAAGAGGGAGCCCTAACACTCTTGGTGCAGGTTTGCCAGGTCCTCCTGAGGACCCCTCCCACCACTCCACACCAGCTGGAGACACCCACCTGCCATGCTCCCCATGGCTGAGCTATCCTGGTGGCAGCGAAGGGCCCCTCAGCAAGAGGGTCCTTTTGCCTAAATCCCCAGTGCTGGAGCAGTTGGGATAAATCAGGTGCTAAATGCCACCCATCCCTTCCATCTGCCCCCTCCCTTCCAAGATTAACGCATGCCTTCCCAAACAGCTCCATACCCTCAATGCTGGGCCAGGAGCTGGAGACAGGGATGCTGAGTGTTACCCTCTGCTGTGGTCTCCTTTCACCCCCAAACTGTAGAGGGGGTAAAATGGTCTGGCTTGGGGTCACAGCTTGTAAGGGGACATTTGGGGACATACAGCACAATAGACAGGGCCCTGCTTGCTCCCAGAACGTTTCTGACTCAGACCATATGAATGGGATAGCTATTTCTAACCATCATTACTCTTCCTGACACCATGGGAATGAAAGTGTCAAGGGCACCCATGGGTGCAAGCATGCTGCAGGAACTCCAGAGGATGAAGCTTAGAAAGAGAGTCCTCTGTGGCTTACTTTTAGACTGCTTTTTGGGGTATGGGGGGATAAACATGCCACGTTGTGAAGAGGGGAAAAGCTACTTCACTGTACTCACTACCAGGGCAGGCTACCAAACCATGGGGAGATCAGCAATTTCTGGGGTCTCTCCATCCTCCCTGTGCCACGCCCCCCCAACCCCCACCCCGCCCCTTCCCTGGACTGCATTTAAAGCAGAGAGGATGGGACACTTCAATGAGAGATGAAGGGCTTTTATTTTTGGCTTCAGCTCACGGACTCCGCTCCTCCCAAGGGGGCTGGGGGTGTGGGCGGGGGGGAGCACAGGCTTGCCGCCGGCCA
The DNA here is from genome assembly GCA_013399015.1 of Galbula dea. Classification (NCBI taxonomy): domain Eukaryota; kingdom Metazoa; phylum Chordata; class Aves; order Piciformes; family Galbulidae; genus Galbula; species Galbula dea. The sequence continues at coordinate 805,081 of VWZX01001545.1, forward strand.
GCTCCCCCAGGATGGGTACCCTCACCTAGGGCTCGCCGCCGCCCAAACCTCCCCACCGGTCTGATCCCACGCCCCGTGTACCAGGAGGGGTCGATGTCCGGGTCTGCAAAGGAAAAGCCGAGGAACTGTCAGAGGGTGATGGACATGGAGCATTGCACCCGTGTTGGGAGACCCCCACGAACACCAGGGGAGTGGGAAAGAGGTTGTGTGGTATAAAAGTTGTTGCAAAGGCCGGTTCAAAGCAAAGCTTTGTTTCTGTGTAGTGACACCCCGCCCTCGCCCCCCAGTGCAGCTGAGTCTGGGGATGCAGAGAGGGCTGGAGGCAGGGAGTTAGTTGGTGGGGGGAAGTCCCTTACTCCTGCTCTCCTTACTCCTGATTTCCATGGAGCGCTCGAGGATGTGTCCATGGGCGATGGGCAGGGTCAGGCAGGCGAGCAGCAGGCACAGGAGGCAGACGACCCCCAGCTTCATCCCTGCCACTCTCTGGCCACAGTGGCTTGGCTTCAAAGCCTCCCAGCCACGGACGCTTCCTGCTGGTGCCACGAAGACAGCAGCCTCCGACGTGTCTGTAAGAATAAAAGGGTTTGGCTATCAAAAAGACAGCCCTCTTGGATTAAATGCTCACAGGATGAGGCCCCCCCATCAGGAAAGGGAGGAGGTGGATGGGGTGACGGTATTGCTGATGCCATGGGGCTGCCGTTCCCATCACAGCATCCTCAGGCCAGCACTAATGCAAACAGCTTGGGACAGCTTGGTGCAAACCTGGGGATTTTGCTGGAGCTGACACCTTTGGGGAAAATAATCCCCTGCAAACATGAATTGTACCAACGTCATGTTCATTAAAATAGTTTTTGTTCTAGCCTACTACTTTAGGCCAGGCCTGGCATCATTCTTTCTCTCTGGGATCCCCAGTGCGCCTGTGGGACCCTTTAGTCGATGAGATGGGGAAAGAAGCCACCAGGACAATGCAGGGTTAGCAGCACCAAGCAAAAGATGACAGAGGCACAAATAGGTTTTGCTGCTGGGGAATGGATGGACTGCGGCCACCACTGCAGCCTTGACACCCACCCCTGGACCCAGTTGCCAAAATGATAACCCAGGAGCACCCTGCTACACGCTTTATGACACCAAGGTGATAAGCAGGACCATGTAGGGTGGGCTAAGTGATGGGCTTGGTTTCTGCAGCCACCTGCAATCAGGAAACAGGACAAGGGACAGAAGTGGGAGAGCTAGGTTAAGCAGGACATAGTGAGGATGCAGCAGCAGCTTTATTTCTAGGGACTTTTGCAAAGGAGAAGTTTGCATTGTGCCAGGCAGGAGCCAGGCTGGGCTCCTGAAAGCTCAGGTTTGCTGCAGCCATTGACTTTTTGCCACCCCCTTTTGTAAACTCCCCAGCCAGCTGGACGACACAAGGACACAAACACAGAGGCAAAGCAGCACTCAGGAAATGATCCAGCAACAGAAGCACCACGAGAGGGAGAGAAAAGTGTGGCTCTCCTTCGCCAGGGCTGCACTTACCGTGGTGAGGCAAGGCGAGATGCCCGTCTGCTGTCCTGCTGAGCCGAGCGGCCGTTGTCTGAGTCGGAGTCCCCTCCAGTCGCTGTTTTTATGGCCAGTTTCATGCTGATGTCAGAGACGAGCCCTAGCAGGGATCGAGTTGGGGCATCTCCCCTCCCCGCCGTCCCCTCTCATCAAATCAGCACAGGGATTTTCATGACTCAGAAAGGACCAGCTTTTTATCTTCCGCTGGCCGAGATAGATAGCTTGGAAATATGTTAATCCCTGTCCTCGACCTTGCATTATTTTGGAGAAGGGGAAGATTTCTGCTCCATCACATGACTTACAGGGAGCCCCTCACCCATCATCCACTGTGGGGGGTCGGTGGGTGACGCTGCCCTGAACACCAGGGTCCTGTTGCCACAAACCTGCTCCACTGCAGGAGTTACACTGGTGCCACCATGCCTTTTCCTTCAACCACACCCCCCCAAGGCTGCTTTAAGGAAACCATGAAACTGAGTACAAAGAGAAGTAAGGTGACTTGCTGGGATATGCAGGATGGCAGGAGCAGGCTTGTCCCTGTAAAGGCTTCAGACCTCCCATCTTAAATGGGTTAAACCACCTCTGGGTAAAGATTTGTGCTGATGTCTGTTCTGCTGAAGGAGTCAGCTCAGGTCCTCAGCATGGAGGGCCATTCAGTGTCCAAACGTAGGTCCAACCTTAGACAAAACTAGAATTACTGGGGCTAGGGACGTCCTGAAACAGAGACATCTCTGTGTTGGCAGGATGGTCAAGATATCCTCACTAGTGGGGTGTGAGCAGGAGAAAGGTTTCTGTCTGCTACCCCGAGATGGAGCTGGCATTGCCATCTCATTCCATGGTTGGTTCTGATGTCTGAGTGTGGCTGGTGTTAGGGGATGGTCACAGCAGCAGTATGGGACACAGGTTGAGAGCTGCAGAGGGACATTAAAGGCAGGGAAAGGGATGAAGAGCAGAGGAAAAAATCCTCATCAGTCAAGGAAACCTGGAGCCTAGGCTCAACAGGGCTCTTTCCCTATCAGGATTGTTGCTATTATTTAATACAGATTTAAAGCAACCCCTTGATGTTGTGGGCTTGTGTTTTGGTTGGCTTTGGCTGCCAGATTGGATCCTGGGTTTCCATGCAAGTTGGAGCAGCACATTTCAGGTTCCTCCCCTCCTTAATCCCACATCACATGTCCCCTTGCCCACCTGGCCTCACCACTGGGTACCACTGACCCATGCTCATCACACCCGTGGCTCTGTGACAGCATCTGACAAGTCATTTTGCCATGCTAGTTATCACCATCTCGACCTCTGATTCAACTCCTGCCTGCTTTCACCTGCCCAGTTTTAAAGGAAGGGGTGCACCAGCTGGTTAAAGGAGATGATAGTAAGAGAAAGGAACCTTCACTCAAGAGCTGAAAGAGCAGACACTGCAAAATGGGTTCTAGTTTCTGGACAAAAAATTGGCTTTATTGCATGGTTTAGTGTACATACATAATCTCTACATAGGCAGATGGGACAGGAAATTGGCAAATAACAACGTGGGTGACTACAGCCTGAATAATACCTTAGTTTGCACTGCTGAAGCTCACTGTGAGGGCTGCTTTACGAGGTCAAGCACCCAGCAGTTGCGTAGAAGGACTTGAGTTATGGCTGAAACCAGATACAGCAAGAGACGTGGCTGGGGTGAAGGCTGAACCCTGACACCAGAAGGATGTGTGCAAACCCATAGCATTGCCCAGATTTTGGTGGAGCTCCCTTCTGCCAGCCAAGGAACTGCCATCCTAGCACTGAAGCCTTCTGAGCAGCAAGAGATGCACCCAGGTATGCTATAGTGTCTGGAGGAGTTTCTGCAATGGCAGTGGTTTGCACTTACCCTTTTGAACTTCAGGCCAGAGGGATTTCATTTTAAAATAAGAAACTGTTTTTGTTTCTGACTGGTAAGCCAGGACTTACAAGACTGCCCTGGGATGACCTCAGGACCAATTTCTACCGTGGTTAGCAGTCTCTACTACTACCAAAGCCAAATATATGTGTTAGTTGCATGAGAATTCACGCTACCACTCATAATTAAAGTGGTTTTAGTTCAGATGCACTGGAATGGCCTAAAATGGTTCTGCCCAAGCAGCCATTGATGGGAAACTGCCACTATCAGTCTGACATCCCTGCTCCAGCTGTGAGCCATCCTCCCTGCATTGCCTATTGCAAAATAAGGGAGATGGGGGTCTATAAAACACCAGCAGGTACCAAGCAAAATATTTTAATATGAATCTCCTCCAAAGTGACCTGTAAGAGAAGGCAACTATTTCCCCATCTTGATGTCCTGGGTGAGGGTATGAGGCCAGACACTGACCCCTGGGGTTAGCAGATGTGGAAAATGAAATGTTGGAGGAAAACAAACAATTTGGGGTCTCTGGGGGAGGGTGTTACCAATGCTGCTGTCACCTAGCAGGAGCCCAGGGCCACTGAATTCCCCAAAGGCCATCACAGCCCCTCCAAAGTTTTGGATGGTCCTACCAGGTTCTACAATCTTGTCATGAGGGATAGGGGACACACTCATCTACAAAGCACCTGTTAGCAATAGCTGATACCTCTGCAAAGTGGAGGAAACCTCCAGAGAAGCACCTATGCTCTGCTTGCTGGAGTCTTTCTAAATTTGCTGGTACAGTCTCACTTTGAGAGGGGGTATATATGAGAGCTGGAGAAATAAACTGATCTCCAACAAACCCACCAGCCTTTCTTTCACCTGTCTTGCCACCGCTTCCCCTCAAGCCTCACCTTACTCATGTTCCCAGATGGTCACAGCTGCTTCAGGCATGGTGGCAAGAAGCCTCAGCAGGTGTTTGCATGACTTTGTGCAGAGATCTGCTGGCCAAGAGTTCCCTAGGAGGGAGCCAGCACTGTTCTCACCCTGCTTTGCTGCTCAGGGAAGGGAAGCAATGCTCTCTGGAACATTGCAAGGAGTCAGGAACAGCATCCGGTTGCAGCCTGGGATGCCTGGGTCCTTGCTCTACCCGGGGTACCCCAAGGACATCCCGCACCAGCTGTCAGATTCTGTCCCTGCTCAGCACCAGCATGGGAGAGAGCAGAGACAGGCACTGACAGCTTTTGCCAAAGGAGGGCCATATCACTGCCCCTGTGTCCATACTAGAAAGCCACACTGATGTCCAGCTCCCTCTGAGAAGGTTGCTCCTGCTCTGCACTCTCTGATCCCCTTTGTTGACCTGGTACCAAAGAGCTGCCCAAGGCCAAGGTCTCATGCCTGCATCCTCTCATGAGAGTCTCTGGCCACGTGTCTGCACCCCAGTGCCTCGCTCCTCTCCCCAGCAGCTCTTGGCAAGACCTCCCACCCATGGCCTTCAGCTTCCCTCCTATCCAGGGTTTCAGGGAGAGATGGGCATGGGAGAAGAAGAGCAAGCGCTGCGGGGAAGGCAATTAGGCTTTGCGTTGAGGTCTTGTGTCATCAGTGAAATGCAGTGGCAGGAGGGTCTCCCTCTCCTCAGGACAGGTGGGTCATCACAGGCTTCTGCAAGACACATGAGGGAGAAACCTCAGCCCACCACCATGCCCACACCACGCTGAGACACCCAAGGCGATGAGGCCAGTGCACTTCTTGTCTCCCCCTAGATGCCACTGCATGGAGCGAGGACCTGCCCCACCCTATGGACCATGCAGTTAGTGGGAATTCAAAGATGTACATCTTGTTTTGTTCCCCCACCATCTCAGACGTCAGGGGATGATGCCCCTGCATGCCTGCCTTCATTGGCCAGCATGGCAAAACCAATTCTGAGAGCAAAGTGCTCCACCAGCTCAGGAGAGCATGAGAAGGGATAGGTCCATCTGGGCAAGCCCAAAAAAGGTAGGTCCCATGTGGAGCCCAGGACAGCAACCCTCCTGGGTGGCTGGGTTCATACCGCAAAGAGCCTCTCTACTCTCCTGTTCTTCCCATTGGGGTTTCTCTGTGTCAGGGAGCCACGGTAAATAGAGTTGCGGTCAAAGGAGTCATCAAGACCTGTAGTGAAGAAAAAGAGATGGGTAGCAGGTCCTGATCCACCTCATTTAAGGTTTCAGTTACTCACCATTCCTGCCACAGGCTGTGGCTTTGGTTGCATCACTGCACTTCCCTCTCCAGGAGGGTGGCGGGAAGCCCCTTGACAACTGGGAGGAAAAGTTGCTGCTACTCAGGTTTTCAGAGCACCATACTATCTGGCTCAGCCTGTGAGTGGTCAACTGCCAAGACCTCTGCTCTGGAAGCCTCCACGGTACAATAAAGGCTCAGCCCACAAGGATGTCTCACTGCCCAAGCCTATGACACTGTCTTGACCTACTAAGGCACCTCCTCTTCTCCGGCACCAACTTCCACCAGCTGCAGCTTTGCAGGCCCAACTTCCGAAGTCATTGACCTTCAGGGTCAGCAGGCAGGAGACCGAGTTGCCCCATTGCCCAGCCCAGGCAGAGTGGATTAGGCTTGTCTGGTGACATCTGTCCTGACTGCACATAACTCTATCTCCTCATGGGGCTGACGTGTCCCACAGGCTGCGTTTATCTGCCTGCCCTTTGCAGGAAGGAGAATAGATGACTCCGCCTTAGCATAAGGAGAAGGGACCTCCTCACCTACCAGCCCCATCCTAGGAAACGGCACTGTTATCTGTGTGCAGAGGGGAAATGCAATTCCTTCTCTGCATTAAATGATCTTTTCTCCTTTCCATCCCTTCATGGTCCGTTATCTCAAAGGAGAGATGTTCTTTCTGCCTTTAAGCTTATGAGGTGAGATAAGGGAGAAATAAAAAAGTCCTTTCCTAAAGGGTCTTGCTGTTGAAACATTTCCGGTGATTGCCCCCCTACCACACAAGCAGCTGTGCCAAGTTTGAGGTCATCATCTACTTTAAAGCACTCCCAAGCTGCTGTTTGCCATAGCTGGGCCTCTTACTCTCCACCAGAGACCAGTGGCTGAGGCAGGTGAGCAACAGGATCAAGGATACTTCCCCAAGACAACTAAGCGAGGAAGAGGAGATGATGTCTTAGGTGAGGCTTTGAGGTCTTACAGCCAACAGGGTGCAACAATTGAAGTAATGCAGATGTCTCCCTGGACTCTGGGGTGTCAGGAGCCCAGGCTGCAGAGAAAGTCCTGGTTCTTGGAGGGCTCAGCCAACTTAGCCTGACCTCCATGCTCCCATCACTCTCTTCAATCCTGCTAGTTGCCTACTCCTTTCTAAGCTATCCACCACAGGCTTCCCCTGTGGCTGTCCTAACAGGTGGCCATGGGCACAGGGAAAGGGACCCCCAATATAGAACACAACTGGATGCAGAGGGAGAGAACCTTGTGTCCCCAAAACCCAACCCCTCCATCCCCAGGTCCCCACCTCCCACAGGCAGAGTTGTGGTCCTTACCAGTGATTTCAAGGGGACTGTTGAACTTCCTCCTGAACCCCTGCAGCCCAGTCATTGCCTGCAAGAGAAGGGGAGCAGCCTGTCATGGGAAAAGAGATGGAAGGACAGAAGTCCTCTCCAAGGTGATTACTTTGAATGCAGCTCTCTGGAACCCCTGTTTGTCCCAGGTTTTAGTGCCAAGCCACATGCACTCCCCGACACAGATTAAACAGATACTCACTTTAACATCATCTGAAGACTCCCCTGGACTGTTGCTGGTGGGACCGGGAGAGATAGCCTGTGGGCAGAGGAAGTGCAGAGGTTTCTCTAAGGGTGCAGAGGAGGCAGACAGCTCAGTCTGCCTTTCTTTGCATTTTACACCTCTTTGATCCTAATATGAACCAAAGAGGCAGCATGGTACCATGGAAGCAACTGATGGACTGTGATTATAAAAATGCAGGACTTGAGTCCAGGCTTTGGTGCATGCAGCAGCCCTTTGTGCCCTCCCTGCAGCCCCAGGAAGACCAGCAGTCTCCCGATACATAATCCTCTCTTGATGCATATAAGGAAACAGTGTTGTCCCCCATCCTCAATGAGACGTGCTCTTGGAGCCTTTGGGCACAGGACCAGACAGCAGGAAGGGAGCTGAGCACAGCTCAGCAGGTCAGGCAGCCCTTCACAGTGCCCAGGGATGTCAGCAATAACCTGAGAGAGCATGTACATCTCAGGTCTGGGAACTCTCATACCCACCTCCATGCTCACCTGCCCACTTGACTTCTTCCTTGCCTTTTCCACTGACTTCACTGTCAGCCCTGCAGCAGACAGAGCCGCAATTCGAGATTCGATGTCTGATATCTTTAGAGGGAGGAAAAAAACATACAGATGGTGGCCAGAGGATCCATCACTGGCTTCATTTGCTGTCAGTGACCAGGCAAAGCAGATCTCAGAGTCAAGCCCTCACCTCGCTCTCTGCTTGCTGTACTTGAGCGGCTGCTGAGGCCACTTTGTCCTCCAGCTCTGACAGCTCTGAGTCAGTAGTGCCACTGTGCTGAGTCCCTTCCTCTAGCTCTTTCAGGGTCTTCTCAAGCTGGTAAGTCTTCCCAGCAGTCAGATACACCTGAAATACAAGAAAAAAACCACAAAAAACACATTGCAGAATTAACCTCCCTGGAGTCCTCCTCTCCCAGTGTGGTCACAGCTCCAGATGCAACAGCTCCTGCCACTATTTTACAACTGCCTTCTTGCCTTGCAGCACAGACAATACCAGTCAGCTCTGGCAGGGCTTTTCACCTGGTTTCCTCCCTTCCCCAGGTATTTCAAGAGCAATTAACAACTGGACAAAATAGTAGAAGGCTCAATGGAAACACAGGAAGGACCAAAACTCAGTGAACTACTCAAGAAGCATCAGCATCTCTGTGTTGTGTGCTCAGAGGGGAGGCTAACGCCAGCAAACCAGTGTAGGCTGCCATGTCCTATGGTGGCAGCAGGCTGGGAAGGAGGTAGACTGACTTTCCAAATCCACTCAATCTTTTCTAAGGCTGTTTGTGCTGCTGGGTTGCCTGGGAATAGGATCGTGATTTGGGAGTTTGGCCCTGAGTGGTTTATCCAACACCTGCAAAAGGCAGTTTGCCCAGGAGCTGCTCTGGACATGTAGGAGTGATCCTGGCTGAGAGCCCTGGCAAAAGTGTGTGACTGGAGCCGAGTTGAACAGTGGGTGAACATGGGAGTGCTGGCTGGGGATGCAATGCAGGTATGGGAAGTAACATGCTACCTTAGCTTCCTAGATAAGAAAGGAAAAAAGACCTATCCCAATAAAACCACTGGCTTTACTGTCACTTGCCTCCTCCTAGGCTACTACAAAGATGCAAGTCCAATCAAGGCAATTTAGGAAACATTAATCATAAAATCATTTAGTTTGGAAAAGACACTTAAGATCATCAAGTCCATCTATAGCATCTTGTGCTCATTGGAGTCAAATCCATTTGGCAGCCAGTCATGAGTGGTGTCCCCCAGGGCTCAGTGCTGGGACCACTGTTGTTCAACATCTTTATTGATGACTTGGATGAGGGGATACAGTGCACCCTTAGTAAATTTGCAGATGACACTAAGCTGGGTGAAAGTGTTGATCTGCTTGAGGGTAGGCAGGCTCTGCAGAGGGACCTAGACAGGCTTGATTGATGGGCAAAGGCCAGTTGTATGAGTTTTAATAAGGCCAAGTGTAGGGTCTTGCATATTGGTCACAACAACCCCTGGCAGCGCTATAGGCTTAGGGAGGAGTGGCTGGAGAGCTGCCCAGCAGAGAAGGACCTCTGGGTGTTGATTGGCAACCACCTGAACATGAGCCAGCAGCGTAGCCAAGAAGGCCAATGGCTTCCTGGCTTGTATCATGAATAGTGCGGCTAGCAGGAGCAGTGGTCTTGCCCCTGTACTTGGTACTGGTGAGGCCACACCTTGAATACTATGTGCAGTTTTGGGCACCACAGTATGAGGGACATTGAGTGAAGCCACTCAATCTGTGAGTCACAGGGACACAATTTGTTGTTGGGACATCAAACTGTCCTGCTGCCCTCCAAGGTGAGTGTCACGACATCTCTCAGAGAGAAGAGCCAGATGTGACTCAGCTGGGGCCCCCAAGGAAACGGCAGGATGAGCACACACCTCCCAGGGCCACCATCTACCCACCACTTCACACTTGCCCACCACTGACAGCAGTAGCACTAAGTCCAAAGTTCACATCCTTCCTAGCCCTATCCCCCCTCCTGGGAGAGGGGGAACGTCAAATCCTTCATGCAGCCACCCTTCTTTCCCTGGAATGCTGCATTTGGCCAGAAACCAGCCAGGTGGTTCAGTTTCTGAGGACATTTTGCTCCCAGCACCTCCCTTCTTTTATACATAACTTCTGTGATGAGACATGAACCAAAGAATGTGTTATACAACCCTGCTCCCCAACACAGACCTTTCTGACAGTGAAACTCGACCACCCAGATGGAGATGTGACTCCTTGCCCCATCTTTGAACTGTTTCTTTGGAGCTCAGTAAATGGCACTGCGGATACAATCAATTTCCCACAGGGAATCGATTCATACAGGTTTACAGTAGCTAAAAAAATTATTGGTGCTTCAGAGTGTCACACCAACCTAGCAGGGGATTATGCTCTAGATGTAAGCTTATCACCTGCATAAGCCCATCAGCCCCAGGCACAATTCAGCCTTCGTCAATGGATAGGTCATGCTATCCTCGTTCATAGAAGCCTTGATGAAACATAGTGCTGGGGAGGAACCAAAGAGGAGTGGGACAAAAGCTTTTACTGTAGCTGGAGCATAGGACTGCTCAAGTCCAGCAAAGTCATGCTACAGCAAGCAGAGGACAGCACTTGTACCCTTTCCCTGGCACCTACCCAGGGGGAACCAGGATCTGAGGCAAGGGAAGCCACAAGACAGAGCATCTGAACTTGCTGTTGTGCCACTTCCCTCATATGACAGCCCTGGCCACCATCAGACAAGACTGGACTCTTTAATCCCTCTGTGGTGCCCATTCTTTTAAAGCTGACCTATCCACTAACAAGAAATTTGGGGGGACCCTCTGTATCCTGTGCCCCTCCCTCCAATGCCCTTCATGCTTGCAGAAAGCTCTCGTGAACCTTACGTTTTCTTCAAGCTCACGGTATGCTTCGGCCACCTCTTTCCCTTCTCCCAGGCTGGGAAGCTGCCCTGCAGGAAGGACACAGCTGTCGTTGCCCTGGCTCTCTCCATGCAACAATTCACACACCGCTTTCTCCGTGGCATTTATGGATCTCAGTACTTTGGTTGTGATTTCACTCAAAGCCTGAGCCGATGACCTCTGCAAACGCCCGGCACAGCCAAAGTGGAGGGTGGGAGGGGGAAAAAAATAAGGATGTTATTTTAATGTGGTGTACAAAACAGTGCAAGTTGGGGGTGAAAGGAGCATCAGACCTTCAGGAGCTGGAGGAAGATGAAGAAGCGATAATTAAAGGGCTTATGCTGCTCCTGAAGGGCTCTCCACTGGAGACAGATGCGTGGCTGAAGCAGAGCTTTGATCTCAGCCCATGCTTTCTGGAGGATGGCTATGATAAAAGAAGTAACCTCAAAAGGCTTGTAAAAGAGATTATCAAGGGATGTGTCACTCCCTGGAAGTGGTGCCATTGGAGCTGACAGCAGCAGCACCTGGCCACCTGAAGGCCACTCAGTTACTCAGCAGTTAAGACCTAATTGCAACATATTGCTTTACACTTCAGCAGGTCTGAGCTTGGACGCAAATAACTCCTTAAGTTGGTGGCAGAACTAAAGAAAAACAACAAATCTATAAAATTATTGTATTACCACACTGCCAGAACTTGGGATTAATGTCCTCTCTTCCCACCCCAAGGAGCACTGATGGCAATAACACTCATAAATGCTGCGTTAATGCTTGATAAGGCACTAGGCACATGTGAAAATAGACTGAAGAAACTCATAATCTCTCTTTCAACTGATAGTTCCCTAGAAACCAAGGAGATGGTGGTGATATATGTACTGAGGACAAACGGTTGTGTTTAACAACTGCATGTATTTCCAGGTAAGCTGTCCTGCAGAGAACCAGCTAACTCAGCCCAGCTGTTTCTTTTTTTTCATTTTATGGTGCCTTCATGGTACAGCAGGGTTTTTTCACATTTTCCATTAGAAGAGTCTGCTTTCATTGCAGTGTTCATTGGTTAGAAGACTTGCTCCTGACAGGAGAGGAGACTTGCATGAAAACAAACCCAGAATCATGCAAAATCCAAGCCTCGTGTAAGGAAAGTTGTCAAAAAATCCACACTGACATAGCTGACATAGCCTTTAACTGAGGCTGGTTCATCTGCATCACTGCAGGTGTTTCTAACTCAATACTGCATGAAGATATTTGAGTGTCATCACAAAGCAAAAAGCTGAATTTTGTTTCATTTCTTAGATTTGCTTCTGCTTTAGCTGTTGCAACTCAGCTGGTTTTCTCTTCACATAGGAGCTGTCATATAGCTTCTGTATTACCTGCCTGCACAGCTCCACTGAGAAATGGCAACTGTGTCCATATCCTCCTTGCTTCATAACTGAGTTTTGGTCAAAGAAAGTAGCAATTCTGGAGAATCTGAACTGCATATTGTGGGAATGAAGAAGCTTACATTGATATCCTGCTGACATCTCCCTACCCCTAAGCACAGATCAGCAGCTCACAGAGGAGTTGTTACCTTGGCTTGGTGAGTTACCACTTATTGCCTATGCTGCAATTAACTGGAAGTGGTTACTAAGAAGATGCGTAACATTCAACAGATGAGTAATAGTGAAGTCTAGCTGCAGCAGTCATGTAAAAGCAGTTTTTAGGAAAAGGCAGGCAGTAAAGGAGGCTTTTGGTAAAGATGCAGCACACCACTGATTTACTGTTGATAAGAGCACAGTAAATGGTACCCAGATCTGTGAAGGATTTTGTGCTAATAGACCATCTTGGGTGGCTCTGTACAACTGGAGATACACGAGATGCCCTTTTCTTTCTGAGTCATTTGGGCTGTCATCAGTTGCTCATTCCTGATGCTGTTACCCAGTCCTACCACCTGCCAGGTGAGGTGAGGAGGAAGTGGTCTAGCCCCTCCATCAGCTCTATCTCTACAACCAGTAAAGCAATTCTCCCTGCAAGGCTGCACATAAACAAATGCCTCTCCAGCCATGACATGAGGATACATGGGGGAAAAGCAGATTTCTTGAAATACACCCAGCAGATGGGAGGATAAATCATATCTGCACTGGTCCATGGGGGTGTGGAGTGATGGGAATGGGGCTGCATAGATGCTGTGATCCCTCCTCCCCCTCTCCCTGATCCATGTCCTTATGCACCACACACCACTGAGTAAGGGATGGTAGTCAGCAGAGTGCTGTAAGTACAGGAGCCACTGACATAGCACAGTGGAAGTGGGACCAGGGATTTTGGGACTCAGGAGCTCTGGAAGTTCTGGAAGAGACATTTCAGGCTGTAACAGATACCTGACAAAGGCTGTTAGTACAAAGTCAGCACTGAGCTCTTCTTCCACCCCAGGACTCTCTTGTCCACAATGACATCTAGATCCTGAGACAAGTCTTCTAAACAGATGGGGAGGTTGTATACCTCTCTGTGGCAGGCAGTAGCCTGCAAGACCTTTGAGAGACTTTACTTCTTACTCTTGGATGAGATTGGAAGAATCTCCAAGGAGAAAGGTCCACATCCAACACCCTGGGACTTCCTTATGCCTTGACACCCTTAAAGCAGGCAGCTAAGTCAAATGCACCACAGCCCTGGGAAGAATCGTGGTGGAGGTGTGGGCCAGAATAACAGTCACATTATCATGGTGTATCTCCAAGAGCAGATGCAGCCTAGAACAGTATGGGTGGGAGAACATAGATTACCTTTCGAGCATCTCTGGCTACATCATCACTGGAGGATCTCATCTCTGGTTTCTTTGCTCTCTTCTTTTCTTCACACTCCTCTTCTTCAGAAGAGACTTCTTTGTCACTGATGTTGCTGGCCAACTCCTCCAACTTCCTCTTCAACTCTTCCTCCTCAGCATCAGGATGCAGTTTGGGGTCTGTGGCTGGAGACTAAAGGAGCAGAAGAAGAGAGTTGTTTAAGAGTCTCCTGTGACGGACAATGGGGCACGCCCGTGGGCAGACACTCACCAAGCCTGGCCAGCAAAGAAGCACAAGGAGTGCAACCACAGAGACTTTGCAAAGGGAACTTGGAGCCCTCTTTCTGCACCCATTTTCATAAGAGGCAGTCAGTCTTCTCAGGGAAGCAGCAAAGCAGTGAATTATGCTCTATCTCCATGCTGAGGAATACAAACCCATGTTCTAAAGAACCTCCATTCCCCCTCCTCCCAACTTTCTTGTTTTTCTCTTTGGAAAACTGCATTTTTCCCCCTTAACAAGGTGCACAAGGAGGATCTGAGGCCAAAAATTGCCACATTTTCATTATGAACCACAATGTGGCTGGTGGCTCTGAAGGTAGAGATCACAGCGACCCAAAGACATGGTCCACCAGGGTCAGGGAAGCAGCCACGTGAACTACTGCTCCCTCAGGCAGCTTTCAGAGCCTCTAGATAATCTTATTTGTGATGAGAAAACATGCAGTAAATTTTCCTGTAGGATAGATGGCATATTTCCACCCAGCTCTGTTATTAGGTTCAATTTATAGTACCTGAAGAAGAATTCTATTAAACTCCCAGGCACTGGAAGGGATCTCCATGAGTTCCTGAACTTGCTGTCCCTTGCTTTCAGATGGGAATAAAATTGTCCGAGTCACATCTGGTGGGTTTTTGTCTAAACTGTTCCTAATGACCCTGAACAAAGGTATCCACAGCAGGCAGTCTTCCTCCCAGGCAACCTATTCCAAAGCTCTGCTATTCTTCTGCTAGAAAGCTTTGCTTAATAGGTGACCTCAACCTGTTCCACAGCAGTTTAGACCCACTGCCTCTACTCTAATCCACCCTAGACATGGGTATAGAGCATGGGAATGCTCAAAAACGTGTCTTGCTTCCTCAGTCAGATTTACTGACAGAAACACTGAGTGATTATAAACATGGCCACTCCCACTACAAATGTTAGAAAAAAGGAATTGCATTGTTTTATCTATGCCTATGGGACTTCTCTAATTATTGCTGTCCATTCTACTGAGCCATCAGCTGCCAGAGAAGCCCATGGTGATGGGTTCACATGAAGGAAGAGAAGAATATATAGTCTAAAATTAGAAACCCCAAATCAATGTCAAGTGACCTAAGTGTTCACAGATTCTACATCATTGCCCTGGTTTTAACTTAATTTAGCTGTTTTCTTCCAGGCTTGATGGCATGGTCAGCCCAGGGTAACTCAGAAGAGATGCAGAAATCCTTCTTGACTCAGATCTCATGTTCGCAGTAACCAGGAGGTGACGTCCTCATGATTTTAAATGACCTGTCACACCTCTGCAATACTTCTAAAATTAGGATTTCATAGACTATTAACCAGAAGCACAATTTTCTTGTGCAGAAGGGGCAAGGAAGACACTACCGTGCATGGGGCCCTAAATACCACAGGTTAAATTTGCTTCTGATTCTGTCCTGCCATGCAATGTTTTCTGAAGCACTCCATCACCAGAGCTAGAGAAGAGCCTCCAAGGCTAAAGCAGAGAATTATAAACAAACATCCTGAGTAATTTTGGGACTTGATGATCCTAAAGATCTTTTCCAGCCCAAATAATTCTATGATTCTATTTTGCCTATCAGGCTTTCTCCCTGCAATGTTAACAGTTTCAGAGAAGCACCCAATGACAAGGGGAAGGGATAAGCACAGCCCATGCTCTCTCCCTGCAGAGGGTGTCCCAGCTTTGCCCGGTTACCTCGTCAGAGCGCACCAGGATTTTTTCCTCCAAGCGGTTCAGCATGTGTTCAATTGCAGACATGCGTTTGTTGAGCTCATGAATCTAGAGGAAAGGAGAGAGAGAGAGAGAAAAGGAGTAGAGAACAGAACAGCCACCACTATCAGGACAGTGAGAAAACAGAGCAATCAGCAGAAGAAAGCAAGCAGCAAGACATCAGTACTGTGGGCTGAGTTAATAGACATTAAAAAATGGCCCTGGCTCCATGAACAAGCTCCAGGAGGTGCACAGCCTCTCCTTGGATCTGAAAAACTCAAAGTGATGCTGAATACCCAGCACATCACAATTCCCACTAAAGCATTGGTAGCTGTGGTTCAGTGAACAAAATCCCTCATCACCGGCCACTCTGTGTCCCTTGTCCTAGTCCAAACCACTGTACCAAAACCATCTGTGTTGCCATTATTCTCATGCTGACCCAAATGCAAACCAACATCAGTTTTCACTCCCTGCTAACATGTTTTTCAAGCAGCTACTACCCCAACACCCTCCTGCCAGTGCAGCACTGGAAAGGAAGAAGGAAGTTGCTAAAAGGGGAGGTTCAGACTAGATGGAAGGAAGAATTTTTTTACAATGAGGGTGGTGAAACACTGGCACATGTTTCCCAGAGGTGTGGTAGAAGCCTCATCCCTGGAAACATTCAAGATGAGGTTGGATGGGGCTCTGAGCAACCTGATCTATTTAAAGATGTCCCTGCTCAGTGCAGGGGGTTTGGACTAGATGACCTTTGAAGGTCTTTTCCAATCCAAACCATTCTATGATTCTAAGAATTTCCCATAAAAAATTCCAGATAGAAAAACTAAACCTGATCATTTTCCTCAACATACTTTGAAATTTTCTGACTTCTCCAGGCATTGCTTTCCCATGATGTCACCCCTCTTTTCTCCCTCACTCTTCCAACTAAAAGAAAGGGCATGGAGACGTGATTGGAGAAAAGAAAGACAAACAGAATTCTGCAAATCCAAGGGCAGTTACTTTCTGTGCTCAAGAGCCAATGCAAACTTCTGTGGTTAGATCACTGAAAACATTAAAGGAAGCTGCTTTTTTTTTTCCTTTTAGAAACTGAGGTTTTGACTTTTTCTTTTTTATTTAAAAAAAAGAGTCTTCCTTGTTTGATCCAAACAAATAAAACACAAATGAAGATAAATATTGCCTGGTTTATAGCACTATCTCCCACATCACTGCTGTCCTGAGTGGCTGCCTCCCATTCAAAGGGGAAGAAGCAGCAAATGCAGTAAGTAAATGTAGTAACAAAGAGATGCAAGGGCTTGGCTTTATGTTTGTAACATTTCCATCCTCTCACTTACTTTTTTGTTCTTGCTAGTGTTTGATTAATTAGATCCTCACAACAGCTTGGAGTGATTGCATCTGCTTAAGGGAAGATGAATATAAAACCCTGACAGTGGAGAGCAGAGTGCTGTAATTACTATCCCCCAACTGAATGCATCTTTCAGCAGCATAAAACCCACAGGCAGGAAGCAATCCAATCCATCTCTAAGTGGTTTCTCAGTACTTTTTAGTGCCTGACTCTTGCATCGCTCCTGGTGACGATGCCTGTGATGGGGCATCAGCTTCGGAGGAAGAAATGGTGATGAACTGAGCACTGGCACTACACTGTGTCCATAATGCAGAGGCTGGGAGAGGTCAGATCATAATGCACAATCTACTGTTGATGTGCTACAAAGATAGGAGCTGAAGAGCTTGCTTTCATTTTCCTTCCCAAGCAAGACTGATTTTAATGTGTGGTGGTCACCCCATTAGGGTTCATCCCCATCAGAGCCTGGACTGCCCTGCATCACTGTCTGCATGACAAAGGCTGTCAAACAGTGTTCTGTATCTAAAAATATGAAGAGAACTAAATTAAAACACTACCCATAAGGATGGCCTCTAAGCCATCAGTTAGGGTAAGCTATCACTAGTTGGTGGGGAGGGAAGAGAGATTACTCTAAGCAGACGTGGTGCCTCTAGTCTCTCAAATACTAAAGAACTCTAACAGAAACTTTATGTAAGGAAGAGAAGCCAGACAGCATCAAACCTTTTGGGGATCCAGAACCACTTGAGACTCAGCAGAACAACTTTTAGGGAGAAACTTGATAAATTGGCAATATTCTTTGTGGTTTGGTCCTGTTCCTATCTGCTCTTTTGCACACTTACCAATTCAGGGCTTTTTTTCATATTTCATCAGGTCTAAGACTTTTTTCAATAGTGCTTTTTAATTTTTTCCTTTTTTTATTTTTTTTTTTAAATTTTGTTCTAGCACCTTTAGCTCCTGGAGTCACAGGGTTAGGGAAGAGGCTCTGCTTTTGTTTCTGAAGAAGTTAGGTTTCTTGTGTTTGGGACTGAACATTGTATCTTCTCCACAATTAAAGCAAAAGCTTTTTACTCTACCCTGGTGAGGCCACATCTGGAATATTGTGTCCAGTTCTGGGCTCCTCAATTTAAGAAGGATAGGGAACTGCTTGAGAGTCCAGCGCAGAGACACAAAGATGATGGAGTGGAACATCTTCCTGAGGAGGAAAGGCTGAGGGAGCTGGGTCTCTTTAGCCTGGAGAAGAGGAGACTAAAGGATGACCTCATTTATGCTTATAAATATGTGAAGGGGGGGTGTAAGGAGGATGGGGTCAGGTTCTTCTCAGTGAAGCCCAGTGACAACATAAGGGGCAATGGCTGTAAGCTGAAGCATAGGAGATTCTGTGTGAATACACATAGAAATGTTTTCCCAGTTTAGGTGTCAGAGCACTGGCACAGACTGCCCAGAGAGGTTGTGGAGTCTCCTTCTATGGAGATATTCAAAACCCGTCTGGATGTGCTTCTGTGTGACCTGGTGTAGGGAATCCTGCTGTGGCGGGGGGTTGGACCAGATGATCTTTTGAGGTCCCTTCCAACTCCTAACATTCTGTGATTCTGTGAAAATTGATTTTCAGATCAAACATATTTTGGCAAACTTGCACCTAAGGCAGTTTTAGAAAAAAGAGTTTTCATCTGTGGGGGCAAAGTGATGCTGGGCAAAGAGCTGAGCTCCCCACCTTTTGAAATCTTCAGATACCAGCAAGGTATCTATCAGGAAACCACTGCTTTTGAAGACAGGTTATGGGATTCAATACAAGGTTATCAGGGGCTAACAAATATGCTTCTGGACCCTATATCCCACAGGCCAACATCTTAAATTGCTGAAGTGTGCAGGCTCTGAGAAGTGCAGCACCAGGGTGACCAGTACTCAGCCATCCTTGCTGTCCTCTGGGACATCCCCTCAGGGGTTGGGGTACCCCAGAAGCCCTGATGATGGCTACAAGACATACTTTGGAAGTGCCTGCCAATGACTCATAAGCCACTGCTTCATTGCTTAAGAGAATGTAGTCCAGATCCCTCCTGGTCTTTGCCTTCCTGCTAGCCTCAGTCCTGCCATCTCCTCCAATCTCAGGACAAGAGGATGGACATCACCATCTTCTGAATCTCTTCAAGCTCTGCCAATACAACGAAGGTGGCTTGCACTGAAACTTGGATGTTTTCGTCTTCTCTCTCCTTTGGGCTTGTACCTGGCCTCTCCTTAGCCAGTGGTGACAGCAATGCACATGTGCATCATTCTGAAGTTAATGGTCCAGCACAGGTCTCTTCCTGCTTTGGTAGAAGAGTGGTTGCTAGCTGTAAAAACATCAGCAGCAAAAAGGGCAGGAAGGATGAAGAGCTATTTAAGCTAATGAACAACATTGGCATAAGAGCAAATGGGGTTAAACTGGGAATGAGATGTCTTGTAACCATTAGGGTTACTGGTTTGACCAGTATGCTGGACTACCCTAAATCAAGAGCTCGCCCAGCTGATGCAGGAAGTCATATGAAGTGTTGGTAGGAATTTGGCCCCATTTCCCCACTGCAAAGCATGGTGACATTTCATGCCTAATGTACTGTGGCCTCATTAAGGACACTCAGTTTAGGGTGCTTCCATTTACTGCTGACTGAAAAATGAATGGCATGTACTAATTAAAATGTGATGAGAGAAGTAAAAGGCAAAGGAAAGGTTAGGGAAACCTAACACTGTAGGGAACAAAGCCACATGAAGTGTGGTGCTAAGGGATGGTTGTGGCTCCAGATCCCACTACTAGTTACCCAACGGGGGGTTGAGATTGTTCAAAAATTACCAGCTGTAAGCAGAGACTGGCAGCTGGCTCTCCCCATCTATCTGTAGCCAAAATCCATCTTGCATTTTGCTGCTTAAGAGGTCTGAGGGATGCTTTCCCATTCTTACCACCCACCATTTGCAAAGGTGGCATCAGGAACTGCAGGTCCTCACTTGACAAGTAAAACACACAGTTGCAGCCTTTTTGACACCCTTCTGTAGACTGTTCCCCCTATTATCATCATTCGGGAGAGATATGTGACAGGTTGTCCTGACCTAGTCCTTCCAGGACAGGAACACCACATACTGCAAAGGAAGAAAAGGATCCTGATGCTTATTAAATATCCCGATGCTTATTAAATATCCCTCTCCAAACCTCCATCTGACCATAAAACACTGGCACATTCAGTTGAAGAAAACCTTTTTGGAGACACAGAAAACCATAGGTAACTCAGAGATTAACAAGGACAAGCTGGAAAATTAACAGCAATGATGGCAGTCTAGTTACTGCAACAGAAGTATGGGCAGAGTGAAGCAGCAACCAGTGTCTGATTTTCTCTTTGCCATGACTGCAAAAGTGGAAGGTCTGGAAGGAGGACCTGAGAGAGGAGCATGCTCCAGCATACTTCTGCATCATCCTAAAAGAGCAGAGAAATGTCTATTCTTCCTGGTCTTAAAGAATGAAGAAGCCTTAAGCACATCTTTCAGATATCAGTCCTGCTCCCATTTCAGCAACACTTGGCAGGTATGTTGGGTTTGTGTCTGGTGAGGTTTTGGTAGTGGGAGAGTGGGCCACTGGTGTGGCTCTTGTAAAAAGCCTTGAGAAAACTCCCCTGACTCCAATGTCAGACTCACCTCTTGCCAAGGCTGAGGCAATCAGCACCTCTGTGAAAAGATATTTAAGAGGGGAAAAACTTGCTGGGAGAATTCCACTGCTTTGTTTGGAGAGGAGTAGGATGAGAGACATACAACCATGTGGATACGGAGGACAGTGAGGAAGGAATGTGGAAAGCACGCTGAAGAAGCCCTTCCCCTTTGGTCCATGGTGAAATGCCTGACTGAGCCTTTGCAGCCCATGGACATCATCAGTGGAAAATCCTGCCTGTGGCCTGTGGAAGAGGCCACACTGGAGCAGGGGATTACTCCCGAAGAAGTCTATGTCTCTGAGGGGAAACCCATGCAAAAGAGCCACGCTAGTGGGAGAAGACTATGAGGAACCGTCTCCTATGGGAGTGATGCCACATTGCCACACAGGAGGGCTATGAGTTTTCCCACTGACGTGGAAGGAGCAGCAGGAACAGCATGGAGCAGGCTGCAAACCCCGTTCCCTGCCATCCTGCACTGCTGGAGGGGAGGAGGTAGCAGAGCTAGATCAGGGAAGAAAGGAGGTGTGGGGAAAAGGTTGTGTTATCACTGCCCTACTCTGATTCAATTGATGTATTGGTGCTGGTTTTGTCCAAAATAAATTGATTTTGTTTCCCCAGGTCTAGTCTGTCTTCTGCCTGTGACTGTAATTGATGAACCAGCCCTCCCTGTCCTTTGTCTTGACCCTAATGCCCTTTGTTGCATTTTCTCTGCCTCATCTCACCAGAGATCTCGAGTCTACAGAGATCTGTGACCCACTATGCTCCCTCTTCGAACCTCATATGGAAGCATGGACACCAAACTGCCCCTGTGCAGAAGGGGCAGTGATTGTGTTGCACATCAGGTTTTTGCTTGTGCTCCACATCCATCCTGGCCAGGAAACTACTGTTGGTTGCAGCCCAGTTGGCCAGCACTCCTTCTCTTCTACTCTGAACCTTCCTGCACCTCACAGATAACAAGCACCACATATGGCATAAACTTGGCCATAAACTTGGTCTCACAAGAGGTTCAACAGCTGTTTGGTACCTGATTCCCAGAGTGGCTGATGTTCTCCTGGGAAGAAGCTCTGTTCCTACGTTTCATGTGATGGGGTGGGTAAGCAGGGAAGTGGGCTCCCTTCGTGTCCTCATCAGAGGTGTCCATATCGGCAGAGTACCGGGACTGGGGCTGCTCGTTCCAGGAACTGCCTTTGGAGAGAGAAGACTTCAGCACAAGGCTAAAAGAGATTCACATGCTTGAGTTCCTTCCTGAACATCAGCCTGAACATTCTGCAAGAGATTAAGGTTAAGGATGGCTGTGCTGGATCAGGCTGCAGCTCGACCCTCTGTGGCCACACAGTATCTATCTCAGCAGAGTCCACCCCAGCACTGCTGAGATGTTGGTGGGCACAAGGAGCATCATCCTTGCTCTCTCATGCCCCAAATAGCCAGGCCTCTCACCAAAAACTGCTACAGCCTTCCCAGTTTTGTTGGAGTCCAGGTTTGGACACTGCCCTTTGTGCATCATCTGGATACTGGAAGACGTTTAGCTCACACTAGAGAGATACAAGTCTAGGATGGAGGATTTAAAAGAGCTGAATGTCTCCCTTTTAAAGAAGAATTTTAAATGAGACAAAAAACAATAAGAGAAAATGGAATTAACAAGCCAGAGGGCCCTGCTGTTGTGTCACTCCAGCACAGCTCAGAGTCAGAATTTAAACAGCTCACAATAAGGTTTAGCCAGTGTTTCCTAGTGCCCTGAAAATACAACCTAGCAGCTGGAGACCCTGAAGGATACGTTCTACAGCTGCATATGCACAAATCAGTATCTAATCATCCTGGCTCTGCTATCACAGCAGGAAAAACATCTTGTCTAGACCATGCTTTTCCTAATAAAGGTTGAACCAGATGATCCTTGAGGTCCCTTCCAACCTGGTGTTCTATGATTCTATGAAGTTCTGCACTGCCCTTTGTTAGGGTGCTTATAGAGCCTATAGGGTGCACATATCCTGTAACCTGCCAGCACGCCCTGACCAGCTACACGAATACTACTTTTCAACTCCCAGTGCTTGCCTCTAGTTCTTGTCCAGTCTTGCTCCAGTTCAAGTCCCCTTAAAAGTCAAAACTTTTCTGTACCCACAGCGTCCTTTGGCAAGGAGTTAAACTCAGTTACTGCTGCCTGCAAGAGGAAACACATCCTGTTTTTTATAGTAATGGTCATTTGATTGTACCAAATTTCTATCCTGGACAAGACTAGTAGGTATGAAAAGGATGGACACCCTAAGAATAACCCCTCTGGCTTTGAGAAATGAGTTATTTGGGAACAAGACTAGCCCATTACAACTAAATAACTCCAGCTGATTCTTTCACGAGATCAGTTTTGTAGATGGATATTTTGTCTTGACCTTCAAGCATTTTAGTGGCTCTGAGATTGTTCAAGAAAATTCAGAAACATTTGCATTTAGGTGCAACTCTTGCAGCCATTTTTCCTCAAAAGGATACAAAAGAAGCTTGGCCAGAGACACTTACCTGGTTTTGCATTTCTTTCCAGGCTCCTCCTCCTTGAATTGACAGTGAGCCGAACCTCTGTGCTGAAGTGCTGCTCTGGAGGGCTTGTGCCTGGCCCCTGTTCTTGCAAGACGTGGTGGAAGACCAAATCTGCATCCGCAATCCTGGGCTCCTGGGAGGCATCTTCAGCTGAGTTGGGGAAATCTGGGAAGGACTGAGAGCCGAGGGTTGCTGCTGAGCAACTGCCCGGGAGAACTCCTTCTCTACCCTGACTTTCTCTAACAGCTCCTAGATTTATCCTCCAATACATGAACAGGTTGAACTTTTACAATGACAGTTAATAACCCAGTTTAAAGACTTTACATTGCTGTGAGCCCTGAGCAATACTTCTTATCGCTACCAGGGGGCACTGTTAATTTTCACAAGAGCTAGGGATAGAGTCCCTTCAGCTAGGTTGCAAAAACCTCTGGTCTTTCCAAACAACATGCCCGCTTGCTTCTTCTAACATTAGCCACTTCTCGCTCCGCAAATAATCTGCAACCCATAAACCTGATGCAGATGATCTCGGCAGAGGCCTGCCCTCTCTAAACTCAAGTTCAATTCTGCTGCATAAAGACTCAGATAAAGGGCTTAGATAAAGAAAGAATTAATCTACTTGTCTGCCCCCAAATGATTATCAATTTAAGTGGACCTGTGTGGATTTACACCTCTCAGTACACCCTTCTTCTACCCAGGAGAAGAGCTTGAGGGAGTCATAGTATCATCTGAAGGAAGAAGTTGCTGTTTAATGTTTTAAAGGTGAAATTTGATGAGAAAAGGCAAACAGGAGTAGCCCTAAAAGCTTGATCTGAAGCATCTCAGGCTGGAAGACCTTTTGCCACATCTGAAGTACCCCTATGTGTTCTCCCTGGAGATGGAAGGTGGAGATTTCTGACTCCCAGCCCTTGGTGGGATCATGAGGCACATCTCACTGCAGTTGCTTGTGCTGGAGCTGTCTGTGGGTCCTGATCCTCCTTAGGAGCTCCTGACACTAAGACATATATAGTCTCCTATATAGAAATAACCAGTGTTCATGGAGGTTTTGTTCTCCCCATGTTCTCCCCCTGACTGATGGTGGCCTCCACCCTGCAGGTGCCATGGCAGCAGTCATGCTGGCTCTGTGAGATTCATTTTCTCAAACTCACAAAGGTTGTATCCCCATGAAGCTGCTGTCAACTATGTTCCCAGACCTACCACATAACAAAACCAGCCTGAACTGGATCAGATGATGGGAGAAGAATCTGGTTTCATCTGGTCCCTAGAGTACTGAACCTCTAAAAGCTCACTGGAAACTGGTGTCCAATAGCCTTTGGACAACACAAGAAAATCGTTGTCTGCAGAGAGCAAAGAAATTGGCAGGGAGAAGGCCAGAGAATCTCTTATTATCTCATCTTACCACTCATCCTCACTTCAGTCAGATGTCCTTCCTACCCTTTACTTAGCCTGAGGCAAAGGACTTCAAATAAGAGTAGTCCCCAAGCAGGGCTATGGGGAGCAAGGATTGGCACCATTGCCTCAACACCAGCTGAAGGAGGTATTGATAGCTGAAGGAGGAAGAGAGGAAAGGAACCCCCCAGCACCCTCCCAGTACCTGGAAAGCATCAGGGCTGCTGGCTGCTGGAGAGAGCTGCACAGACTGGCGACGAGACTGAGCAGAGTACTCCGAGTCGAGTTCAAAATCAAAGGGGTGGACAGACAGCAGGCGCTTTGTCTTGCGCATCTTAATCACCATGGGAAGTGCAAGAAAGGAAAATTCACCATGAACCACAGCTGACCTTGAAGAAAGGGGGAGGAAGGGCCCTTGTCTCCTTAGCTTGCATGAGTTTGCACAGACTAAAGCAAAGCTCCTGCTTTTTGTAGAGAAAATTTAGGTCCTGTGTTATTTTGCTTGCAGGGAAGCAGGTATACAAGGCAGTGTGTGCTTACGCTGGAGTCATAAGTGGGCTCCTGGTTTCTACAATCTCTGGCTCAGGACTGTGGCTGTGAGCAAACATAGAGAAGCTCTCACCTGGTTTATACAGGTGGTATGTGAAAGCTGATTCAGATTACAGCACAGAGATGCTTGTGAGTCCTGAAGCATCTCCTTATCTTCAGAGAAAGGATACTATGGGCAGATCTCCCCAGATACTTGGGAGGTCATCAGCTGCCTGGGGGCAGCAACAGCTTGAGCAAGCTTCTAAGACTTCAGAAGCAGATCAAAATGAATATCAAGCATGTGAAATGCAGCACGTTATATCTGCACAGATAGTATATATGTAACAGCATGTATGTAACCTTACTGGCATCTCAAACACACCAGCAAATGCTGCAGAGAAAAATACACTTCCCATAAGGTTTCTTAATCTGTATGAACAGACCCAGAAAAACCTAGGAGATAATTCAATATAGTCATGAACACAGCTGTGCATTGCTTCTCTAGCAGGTATCTTTTCTAGCAAAAAAACCAGGTGGGTTCTCATTTAACAGATAGAAGCTGGGAATTTTATGTCAGCTGGGGGCATCCTTGGTGTCAGATGTGAGTCTTTTTTCTAAAGGACAAATATTTGTGATTTTACTGACTTGGTTGTTTCTACACAAACCAGGAGAGGGGCTTATGTGAGAGAAGGAAAACAGAGAGAAAGGCCCAGTTTTGAATGTGGCATATAAAATCCACCACCATCACCACTGCCACCACCACCCAAGGCAGGCCAGAAACAGCTAAGGGCACAGAGGGAGGCAGAAGGGACCCCATAAAGAAAAGCTTACTTTTCCATAGCACTCTGCCTCAGCTCCACGAAGGGCGTTGTCTTCTTCATCGCTGTTGTCCCCAGCATCAACGCTGCTGAGGAGCTGGCACTCACCTGGAGGGGAGACAGTGGTATGCTGTGTATGAACAAATCCTGCACCCTGTTCCTGGGGGATGTAAGTCCCCACCATAGTGGTGACACTAATGCACCTGTGGCTGAGGCCATGCTTCTTATATGGGGTGGAAAAGTCTAGATTAGAAATACCTCTCCATTTTTTTTTTTCTTTTCTAATTTTTTGCATACTACACCATGGCAAGTAGGTTGCACAAAAAAAAGATGAGAAAGAGGCAAGAACATCTTAAGGCAGCCCCAGTGCTGCAGTTGGCATGCACAGTCCATAGTCTAAGGTCTGTAGGGTGGAAGCATTTTAGGGTGAAGTTCCCAGGCAGCACTGCAAATACCCACTCTTACCACCTGATCTTGTAAAAGCTTGGCTGACCTCTCATTGCTTCCCCTTCCAGCTGTGCACCATCACAGAGGTGGAGGGAAGATGAAGGTCATGTGCACCAGAGAACAACCTGAGGTCCCCCTGGATGACTCCAGTATTTGAAGGCACTACAGCTGGGTCTGCTTCTGCTATTCTTGGTTCCTATCAGCCAGCTTTGCTATCTATCAGTGATCCATTCCTTTCTGGGTCTCCACCTCTTGACTCAGATCACTGCCGAGCCCAGCAGCACACTGGGAACAACATAAGCATCAGATCAAGTCCAAAGTCAAAGTAGATAAAACACTCTTTCCTATATGAAATGGCAAGGTACAGTGAATCTTTCTTGCAAGGACTCCTAAAGAACAAAACCTGAAGTCCCAAACTCATAGAATCATAGAATTGTTTCGGTTGGAAGAAACCTGTAAGATCATGGGGTCCAGCCATTAATCCAGCACTGCCAAGTCACCATTAACCATCTCCCTCAGCACCTCAACTATACGTCTTTTAAATACCTCCAGCGATTGTAACTCCACCACTCCAGTGGGCTCCTTCAGAATACAGCCAGCTTTAAGCACAGGCTGTAGATGCATTGAGGTGATGAGTACTTGCAAGCTTCAAGTTTGGAATGTAATTAGCAGCCCTGTTGTATCCAAGTCTACACTTGGAGACCTCAGGTGTCACCACAGTGGCATTACAGTCCATCTCCAATGCAGTGGAGAGATGTTCTCCCTGGTCCAGCCACACTAAATTGCACTGAAGTACCTATAGCCATTGGAAACCCCTTAGAAGTGCAAGCCACATGCAGCAATTCTTTCTTTACTTACTGTTAATGTCTGGCAGGCTGTAAACTCTGTCATGAAGACCTAAATGAAAAGAAAAAAGGTGAGGAAAAATAAATAAATACATTTTCTCCAGATACCTTGCAGAGAACAAGCCTCAGATCTATGGATCATGGAAGTTCTCATTCTTTAGCTATCACAAGGCACAATCATCAAAAAGACTCATTAGAGAAAACAAAACAGGCATTTGGAGACAAGACTTGACTTTTAAAAGTCAAAGAGCTTGTTGCTACCACTTCCACAATCCTGATGCAATATGCCTGGGAACGCAGCAGCAGAAAAAGGCAAAGCCAAGAGCAGATGGTCAAAATACAATGGTCTCACTTCATTTTACGGTAACTCCTGCAACCAGAGGTATACCCCAGAATGAGATTTTTGTTTGCTCAAGGCTCAAGCCAATTCACTGGTGTTAATGAAGTAATAGCAACTACATCATCTCTTTTTGAAAAAGACATCAGAATATCAATTTAAAGAAGCCAACAGCACTGATTTCTCTCAGATTCTCCTTTCTTTGTGGTCTGATGCATTTTCAGAGTTAATGCTTCATAAATTGTCTCTCAGTCCATTAATTTTATGTTCAATGCCCCTACCTTCCATTGTTTTTCTGATATTTTTGCCACATATGGTCTGGATAAAAGAATGATTGGACCAGTTGAATCAGCTTATGTCTATGGTATTTTTGCAAACTCTTCCGTGGCTCCTCAAGATGGGAATAAAACACATTGGTTTTCAAAGGGAATAAGCAAAGCAGTGTAGGAGCTGTATGAATGGCAACTAGCAGCTACCCAGTAAATAATATTGGATTAATAATAGCTTTCAGCATACTTTTATGTACTATTGGACCTATATCACAATGGAGGACATGAGACTTTTAAATGTAAGTGTGAGTGATTTTCAAGTTTGTAGTAAAACATTAAACCTCAACAGAGGAGAAAAATCTGCTAAGAACATCTACTCTGCTGCTCTCACTATGAACAGACAGCTCTTAATTTCTGCCTCCTCCCCAAGTTAGAGCAGCCATGATGTTCCTCCTTTGGTGCATCCCAACAAGATACTGTACAGGGGCCCAGAGTTCAGCAGGCCAGGAGAAACCCTGGCTCTCCTCCTTACCTAGAAATGGAGAGTTCAACCCTTGCCCTGGCTGCAGCCTGCCATAGAGGGACTGTAGCACTTTGGCGCTTCCAAACCTCTTGAAACGGGATCGCACATGTTGGTAGTACCACTCCAGGGAACCAATCTTCACGATCCTGCTCAAAGAGAGGATGCATATACAGCCATAGAATCACAGAATAATAGAATCATTTAGGTTGGAAGGGACTTTAGGACCACTGAGTCCAACTGTTAACCCAACACTGCCAAGTGATCACTAAACCCTATCTGTCAGCACAACATCTTTGTGTCTTTCAAATACTTCCAGGGATGGTGACTCCACCACTTCCCTGGGCAGCCTGTTCCAGGGAAGAAATTTTTCCTAATGTCCAATCAGATCTCCCCTGGTGCAACCTGAGGCCATTTCCTCTTGTCCTATTGCTTGTTACCTGGGAGAAGAAACTAACCCTCAAGTTGCTACACCCTTCTTTCAGGTATCTGTAGAGAGTGATACAGCCTCCCCTGAGCCTCCTTTTCTCTAGACTAAACAACCTCAGTTCCCTCTGTCGTTTCTCATTATGCATGTGCTCTAGACCCCATCACCAGCTTTGTTGTCCTCCTTTGAATGCACTCCAGCACCTCAATGTCCTTCTTGTAGTGAGGGACCCAAAACTGAACACTATATTTGAGGTGCAGCCTCACCAGTGTTGAGTACAGGGGGACAATCGCTTCCCTAGTCCTGCTGGCCATGCTATTTCTGATACAAGCCAGGATGGTGTTAGTCTTCTTGGCCACCCGGGCACACTGCTGGCTCATGTTCANTGTCGTTTCTCATTATGCATGTGCTCTAGACCCCATCACCAGCTTTGTTGTCCTCCTTTGAATGCACTCCAGCACCTCAATGTCCTTCTTGTAGTGAGGGACCCAAAACTGAACACTATATTTGAGGTGCAGCCTCACCAGTGTTGAGTACAGGGGGACAATCGCTTCCCTAGTCCTGCTGGCCATGCTATTTCTGATACAAGCCAGGATGGTGTTAGTCTTCTTGGCCACCCGGGCACACTGCTGGCTCATGTTCAGCCAACTGCTGACCAACACCCCTAGGTTGTTTTCCACTGTGCAGCTTTCCAGCCACTCTTCCCCAAACCTATAGTGCTGCATGGAGTTGTTGTGACCAAACTGCTGGACCCAGCACTTATTAGCCTTGTTGAATCTCATAGAGTTGGCCTTGGCCCATCCAGCCTGCCCAGATCCCTCTACAGTTTTCATACCCTCAAGCAGATCAACACTCCCACTTAAGTTGGTGTCTTCTGCAAACTTACTGAGAGCCTGCTTGGTTCCCTCATCCAGATTGTTAATAAAAATATTAAACAGTATTGGCCCCAATACTGAGCCATGGGAAACACCACTTTTGACCAACCACCAGCCAGTTTTAACTCTATTCACCACCACTGTTGGTCCAGCCACCCAGCCATGTTCATGGTGACCAGACCCTCACCCAAAAACCATCTCTTAACTCAGCTTGTTTTCTAGCCAGCATAAAGGGATGTTGAGTTTGGGCTACACTCCTTGAGCCTCAGCCCTGAGACCCGCCTTGCACCTCTCCCTCTGTCACAGAAGTGGTACCTGGAGAGGCGGCAGGGATCGCAGACCCAGCCTTGCTCCTTCTTGTTGTAGCGGCTGCAGTTCTTGCAGGTGTAGAAGTGGCAGTCAAGGCACTGCCGCTTGCTGTTCAGCAGGAACTTGAAGGGCTGGAGGCAGTGGACGCAGTGGGTTTCATTGAGGTGGGACTGGTTCGTCAGGAACTCTCTCTTGCTGCTCTCCTGGTCAATCTTGCATTTCAGCTCCCTGCAGAAAACATCCCCAAATGCAGAAACTTGTTTTTGTTATCATTTCACTGTGAACTCTCACATGGCAAATGCTGTCATGCCTCAGTCATTTCAGGAACGATTTTCCAGGGAACGTCCCAAGTCCTCAGCTTGTGGAAACAGCCGTAGGGCAAATCTAATAAATAACATATCACAAGTTAAATAAGCTGAATGAAGAACTGGACTCCAGGTTCAGGGCAGGTTACAATACAATAGGATCTGCCACTGTTAAATTTAAGATTTTATTGTGCCAAAATCCATCCCATTTGCTTCACAGGGTATTGGTTGTAAATCCCAGGAACCTCAGGAGAGCAGCTCTTTTCAAAGTCTCTGGTTGCATTCCAACCCACCCCAATCTTTGAGCCTAAAGTTCAGCTGGGAATTAAAAGCTTTCTGGAATTCTGTTTAAAATTTTTTAAAAAGTGCAATCTCACATTAAAAAGGACAAAAAGGGTTTTTGATCTAGTCCTTCAGTGCTAAATTCAGTGAAGACTTATTATGGACACAAATGATGTGTAGCAAGGTCCTTGGTACCTTCTCCTGGAAGTCCATCAGTACAGGCTTCCTTTGCTACCAACACCCAGCTGCTAGAGCAGATCCCCTTGCAAGAAGGTGCCTGTGTGAAGCTGAAACCCCAGTGACAGCCAAGGCCAGCTAAAATGCCCATGGAGCTGGTAGGGGCCCACTGTGCTACCCAAAGTCTTTCTGTTTGTTCCCCATGCCTCAGGTATGTTTGTCTTTGGGGCTATGGCTGAGAGGCAATGTTTGACTTGTAGGGATGGTTCTAGAAGGTTGTTTTCTGTTTAGGCAGGGTTAGAAAACTGCATTTTCCAGAGCTGAAGTCAGCCTGGGCCAAAAATTTCAAGCAATCAAGTCTGTAGGCTGCATCAGGAACACAGTGTGGACCACAGAACTTCTGATGATGCTCCCAGGGTCCACCAGCTGCCAGGGATTCAGGCTGACATCAGAGTGACTGCAGCAGGAGCCTTGCTGGCCTGGCAGTGCAGTGCTGGGACATCCACAGGAACAGTGATTTGTGTAGGAACGACACAAATGTCAATCAAGCTAATCTCTGTTTAACCACATCAGTTTGCACATTAGGGATCAGCTCTTTTTCCTTTCCCAGGGAGACATTTCTCACCAACTCACTGCCAACACACTAGGCTGTGTCACTCTTACAGGGAGTGACACCAGCTTGCATTAACTGAGAATCTGGGACAAGGGAAAATCAGTATAAAGACTGAAATGGGCACCTAGTTTTAATATTCAACTATTCACCAGCCTAGTGGTGTTTTGAAGGACCTAGTGTAAATGTTCAGCAGGAAAGTTATAAGTAGCTATTAAAACCAAACCCCCAAGTAGAAAACCCTGGGGATGGGCTCAGTGCTCCTTTTCCACTCCTGTATTAAGTCTGTTGCCAGCAGGACCTGATCTTTTGCTGGACTGCTTTTTCTGGTTCCCAGAGACCGGTTGGATCTCTTCACCTCCCTTCCCTCACCCGTGAGACCTGCAGAAGGAAGGACAAGTCTCAGCCAAACCAGTTTAAAACCCACAGAAACTACAAGCCTCTTGTCTTCTCTTGCTGTCAGGAGCACAAGCCAACACTTTCCCCACTCTGCTCATAGCAGAATAAATCAGCAGTGGTGGGATGCCAAACTGCAGCAGGGTCAATCTAGCTGAGCTCCAGGAGAGACGCAAGGAGGCATCCCCCCAAAATGGGGTTGCTGGCAGGGACAGTTATGGAAGGGAGAAGGGAAAGCTCCCCACAAAGTGGCCATTATTTCATTTCTCAGGTAGAGCATTACCCTTGAATGGTTGTGCAGTTTCTGGCCAGCTGAAGCCTTTGTCTGTTGTTGATGAATAGCTTCTGTCAAAAAGAAAATGCAGAGAAGTAGCAGAAAGAGAAGAAAAAGACCAAGCTGTGGGAGGGAACTCTTCAAGGCTTGCAGGCTGAGACAGGCCCAGTGGATAAAAAAAGAAATTAATAGAAAAGTAAATGGGCATGGTCAGGCACAGGGAGCAGGGTGAATGACTGCAGGGTCTCCCATAACATTACATCAGGTTCCATCTTCTTATGGGCACAAAATGCTCATATAGCCCCATATCCAGTCTGTAGGAGCATGGCAGACTTTCCTAGACTGGTGGTCTGGTCTATGCCAGGTATTACAGAAATATCTGATATATGGCCTTAGTTGAGGCTGTGGAGAGAGGCAACCAAGACTTAGACCACATAACATACTCTACCCTAGGGACTTGGGCAGTACCAGGTACTGTTGGGTTAATGCAAGCCCTCCACAGGGGAGGATTAAACAACAAAATGGAAAAAAAATTTAAAAAATTGTGACTGCTGGGACAGGGCTTCTTAGGAGAAGGAACAGCAGCTGAGGAAGCATCCTGAGACCTTCTACCTATCTTACACCTCCCATACCATGGCACTTCTTTTGGGCCTCCTGGGCATCAGAGCAGACCCAGATAAGCCAGTCAGGCTCCAAGGTCACCTCACCCACTTCTTTGCTGCAGGGCCCAGCAATGTCGGTCCCCACCTCCTTCCTGCAGGCAGAGCTCAGATCCATCACAAGGGAGACATTCACTCTTTCCAGGGTAATATTTCTTTTAAACACTGTTGTCTGATCTTTGTCCTGCACTTCAGAGCTACCAACAGAGGAAGGCAGTAGATGATGATACTGAAGTATCTCTACCACCTACACAGGCTGGGTTTTCTTAGGCAAAAATATAATCAGGAGGTTCAAAAATACATGACTGAGAGCTTCTTGGGGCTAATCGTGTAAATGGAGAGGCTGTCACACAGCCTTGAAGGGAAACCATGACAGCAAGCTTTTAAGGGAGTTTCAAGAGCTCAGATATATGTATTCCAAATGCAGAAGGATAACTCTCACCTCTCACCCTTCCCTTAGCATCTGATAGAGGAATCAATGAACTCCTGGTCCCCAGACATTGCTGTGCCATCAGCAGCAGCCCTTGCTCATAAACTTCAGAGCTGGGAGAGTATGAGGGCTCAGAAGGAGTGCAGCACTTCTTAAACCCAGCCTGGGAGCATAGGTCATCCCATTGGGATAATGATGAGAACTTGGACAGACCCTAAACAGGGATGCTGCAGCTTCTTGAAATAAAGTTAAGAAATTATTAAATTCAACATAGTTAATTAATGAGGCCTAGCATCTCATAATTTCTTGTGCTCAAAATTTAATCTAATGCTATGGAATGTTTTTTTAACAACATTTTTGTCAAATGCTTATACACTCATCTGCTGCTCCAGTGATTTTCAGTCTTTTCACAATCTGTGGCCCCCTAAAACTTCCCAAGGAAGGCACAGACCTCTGTAGAGCATATTTAAGGCTACTACAGTAGGTTTGCTACTCCTCCTAGCTATTCTTCCAGGATCCTTCAGGAGTCTGTGGACTCCCAGGACCTACTGAATCACTGAATCCCCCTCTTGTCTGAAATGCAGGAGAACCATCACAAGAAAGGGAGACAAATTCAATCCTTTGCTCCAAGGTGAGGTCTCCCTGTGGGAGCCAAGCCAGCATCAAGCCCCATAATGGCATTTCCTGAGTAAGCAACCACATATTTGTCCCCATAAACCACCGCAGTGACACCAGTCTGCATCGCTGCTGATGGCACGATGCCAGTTTGCACCTTTGCAGCCCCAATGCGTCACCTTCCTGCTGGATAATATAATCTATTAACCACCAGGTTTAAATTTAACAGCAGGTCCCGGCTCTTCCTCCTCGCTCACAGTCTCAATGCATTGCTTTAGTCCAACAACCCAAATCCAACAGGACATACAGGGATCTGTGGCTAAGGCTTGCTTGCTCTCTACCTCGCAGACCACTGAGCAGATACTCACTCCAGCCGTTCCTCCTCTTTCTTCCGCAAATCAAAGTCCCGTTGAACAACTTCCCAAACGTGC
Organism: Galbula dea; assembly: GCA_013399015.1. Classification (NCBI taxonomy): domain Eukaryota; kingdom Metazoa; phylum Chordata; class Aves; order Piciformes; family Galbulidae; genus Galbula; species Galbula dea. Next base: position 838,821 of record VWZX01001545.1, read on the forward strand.
TTGGCCTCTTCATCGGTTAGCTTGGAGAGGTCCAGCTTTCTCCCCATCTTGTCCCAGCGAGTGGTGAAACCGATTCCGTTACTCGCTACCCCGAGTGCTTACTCTCCCGCACCCTGGGACGCTGACAGAGGGGGAAGAGCTCAGCCCCACCTCCGTGAGTGGCCATATAAATGGGGCAGAGGCAGAGCTGTGGGCAGACCAGCCGGCTCCCCGCAGCACCACAGCCGATCTGCCAGGAGAGCCTGCCCGTGAAGACGGGTGGCGAGCAGGACTGGCACGGTGCCTATCGACTGCAGGGACTCCTCGTCACCCGGGCGGCCAGCCCTGCCTTTCCCCGGGGTCCTGCCCAGAGCTGCAGGCAGCTCCAGACCTCCTCCGCCTGGCTAGGCTTAAAGGAGATGTTTACTCTCAGATTAGCTGCCTGCTTTATACAGGGTGCTTGAGTCAAACAAAACCTTCAAACGCCTCCTCGGGCAAGGGAGGCCATGGGGTTTGGAAGGGGGCTGAGCATCCTTGGGAGGAGCTGTACCTGCACACTCGGGCTGATTAACTTCATCGCACTGGGTCCTGCCCCATCACGACCCTCTGCTCCCCTCTGCTCACTCCCCGACTCTTTCTTCTGTGTCTGATCTCATTAAAACAATTTCCCCCTGCCCCAATAGCTTTGTAAGGAAAAATCAAGAGCATCTGGCTTCCACTCACCAGTACAGACACACAGAAGACTGGCCTCTTGCATTTGGTAACCACTCTCACAGAAACTCACGAAGCTGAGCTTTGCTTGTAGCTTAATTAGGACACAATGCTCCCCTCATTTACAGTAGGCAAGAAAAGAAGGGATGACAGGATTTTAAGAAAAACGCTAAAATCACATACCCAAAGGGATATATATGGCAATAATCCATCCAAAGGTGGTCTCTTGCCCAGTAAAATGCTCCCCATGTTTCTAAGAAGGAACTCCCCAGCCTTGGATATTAAAAAGAAGCTAGTTTTTCATCTTTATCAGAGCAAATATCAGTACTAACCACACTTTTTGACCCTTGGGAGGTAAACAGAGAGAAAGACAGCAAGATCAAAGAGGAAAACTATTCTGCCTGATGGGACCAGCCTCCCTGCTGCTCAGACGCTCTGTGCAGGGAATTATCCACCCTGGTAACTCACTTGAAACACAGATTAGACTAAACTCGGAGCCAAAAAAGGATTTTGAATCCAAACTTGGATGAATTTTGTGCAGAAAAGGTGATGATTACAGCTGCAAAGTCGAGCTTGGTTATCAGGAATGCATGATCTTTGCTGGAAGCCAGAAATTGATTTCTAGCTCCTCTTCTAGCGGAGATGTGGTCCCAGCAAAAGCAATTAGTTTTTTGGCAGGAGCTGGGCATCGGTTGGGCTGCTACTTACATAAGCATATTTGAGAGCCTATGTGTGCTCCACTGCATCTGAACAGTAGAACGGGTCAATAGATACTAATTAACAGCACAAGGAGACCCTGTTTCAGGGCCTATCTGTATAATCATGCCAGGAGCTCCAATGCTGGGGTTTATGCTGCCCAGATCTGAATACTTTCTACTCTGAAAGGGTAAGGAGGTTGCATAAAACTGAGAAGATGTGGCCTGCTCTGCAATGAAAATGTGAAAAATGCAAATGGTCTGCAGTGCCAATGCCCCCTGAAAGTGGCAGTTAGCCAGAAAACCACCGTGTGGGAAATGTCCCCACTGCAGGTCCGCAGAATAAATATCAAGTATTATGTTGGCCTGGGAATTGTATCGCTTAGGAGAAACTCTCCTTCCCCAGCTCAGTAGTGTGTGTACTAGAAAAGAAAGACTTTTCTTCTTCCTGCTTTCAAAGCATTTTCTTGAATTTTGTTGCAGTTCAGATCCAGCAACCACCAGCTTTCAGGAATCCTGTGCTTGGAGAAGGACAATTAACCCCACCGGCCCACAGCCCTTTCTCCCACCATCCAGTCATGAATAAAGGCTCCCAAACCTTATCAGCTCATGTAAAAGAAGAAAGAAACACAACCAAACCCAGAGCCACTCACGCAGACACCATCACATGTCATACGGCTAGCTGATACTATATGGATTTCACCAGCGCCTGCAGTGACCACATGTGCATGGGGTGGAAGTTACAAGCATGGATGCAAATAACAAGACAAGTTATGTGTTTCATACTGGCTGAAAGTTCAATTTCAGCTGAGCTGGGGGTGCAGGCATCTGCTGGAGATGGAAAAATGGGAGAAAGAAATGTTACAAGTTAAGCTACTCCTGGGAAAGCAGGTATCGATAGAGCTAGGCTTGATTTCTTTCAGTGTTACCAGATGATAAAAGAATGGGACTTCTGGAGTATCTTCTTTAGGAGCAACATGTCCTACTAGATGCAGGGCCTCTCTTCTAAAAATAATATTCACATGAGCTGTTATCTTTATAGTTCTTAGTAATCTTTTGCAAGAAAACTGTGATCTGATATATAAGACAAGTGGCCTGGACTTTCTCCAGCTGTCCATTTTACAAGTTTTTTTTTCTGATAACTAGAAGTAAAACCATAAGCAGAGTTGAACAAAACCAACAGATGAAAATGCTATTCAGTTCCTTCTAAAAACAGCAACTGTGAAACCAGCCAGCACTCCCCATCCTCATTTTCAGTCTGGCATCTGCAAGTGCAGAGGGCCCTACTTGGCCAAACCAAGGGGGAAATACCCAACAATTTCTCTAAGTATAATGATATCTGATTTTCCAAACAGCTGCCCCAAGTTCTGCAGAGGGAAGATGTGCTTACACAAGGTTCTCACAACCCTGCATGGAAAACCAGTGCTGGTGCACATAGGCAGCCTCAACTGAAATAAATGGTCAAATGGCACCTGGCGATGCAGGGGCAACTGCAGCACAGTATGGTGCACTCACAGCCACGAGAGTGGGCAAACAGGATCTTCCAGGCAAAACCCATCAGCCTGATTGGGACAAGCTTCTGAAATGGTGCTTGGGGGATGGGTGGGTTAATTTACAATGGCACCAGCTCCAGCTTTTTTTTTTCTCTTTGTGGACAGCTCTGATGAGTGTTTTGGCTCCCATCAGTGTAGGGTCATCATGAGCACCTGGCCAAGCTACAAGTTTCCAAAAGCCAGGTGAAGTCAGACCAGTCACATACACCAGCAGCTCCAGCCCATCTCCAAGCCACAGGCAGAAAGGACAAAAGAACCCTTATTCACAGGCACAGAGCAAAAGCAGGGCAGCTCCAAAAAACAAGGCAGCAGCAAACATACTGCTGCTGACCTTAAGGAAGACTTTGCTTCTTCAAGTGTCTCTGCCTCTCCCACCATCCTCCTGCAATCATCTCTTAGTCATGAGATCTCTTAGGGCTGGGATGGCATTCCTTCACCCTTCAGCTTCTGGGCAGTTTTACAAAGACCTCTTATCATCCTCATCATGCTGGAGCAGAACAAACAGGGCAGGGAGAGGATGTGCTATGCTGCTGCTATTTCTGTACTTGGCCTATGAAGGATTGTTATGGGTTTTCTCTCTTAATACAACTGTTTAATTATGTCATGGCATGACCACATCTCATTTGGAATGACCCCGATGGCCTTGCTTAAAGAAAATGGCCATTCAACATCAATTATCAAGGACAATGATGCTCTGACATCTGTTGAAATTAGGAAATGACCATCACAGAATACTTGAAAACAAAGTTTGTGGAGTATCATTTATAGTTTAGAAGCTGTAAGGACACTTTTCCTAACCATGTGAGCATTATGGAGCTTTAGTCTGGCTGATGGTGCAGTAGGATATTTGATCCCTCCCTTCTTTTTTCTACCCCAATTTTTCTAATATAGATCTAATCATATTTTTGATGCATTATGCCACAGGCATGTCAACTTGACATTGCATTGTTGACAGAGAGGACTGTGCACCAAAACCTGATCCAAATTCACTATACTGCCCTCATACTGGTCACAGCCTTATATTTCCATGTATTAGGAACTTTCCTTACCTGTTTTACCAACACAAGCAAGATTGAACCATTCCTATTCTGTTTCCAGCTTGCCTTTGGAAAGGAGCAAATGCCACAACCTCCATTCACTAAGTGCCTTAATAGAAAGAGAAACTCAGACACTTGCCTAACAAAAAGCTAGGTGGGAGAGTTCCCACCAGAAATTAAGGTTTATCACAGGAGTGGGATTTTCCTTAGTAAGCTAGGTGAGCTTAGTCCTGTGGGAATGAATCATTTGCAGTGATCAAAAATAGAATTCAAGCATCTGCCTTTGAGCAGGTGGTAAAATAGTTGGCAAAAGTCATCACCCTCACCAGCTCATAGGAATCACTAAGGTAAACAGTAGCTGAACAAACATGAGTAAAACCCTACAAAATCAACATGAATTGAAGGTCACTTCTAACACAGGTATCTTAATGGACTATGTCCTATTGCAACCCAGCAACAGTGGGTGAAAACAAAAACTTTTTTTGGGCTACTTGGACTGTGGAGACCACACAAATCCTGCTCACAGTCTGGGAGATGTGATTTGAAAAATACCTTCAGGGTCAGTGCCTGAGTCCCATTAAAGTTCATCACTGATGTAGGAATTATGACAGAGGCAAATGGTTCCCTACATCTTAAATGCAAAATGCTGATGGATGGGGCCAAAAGTGCTGTAATGCTTCAAAGATCACAAGATCTAGGATGAAGGAGACTGCTTGTAAACTCCTCTACAGCTGATGACAGGAGCACTGATTGCTTATACTTCCCAGTGCTCCACAAGGAGACCAGGCCATAGAATGGTTTGGGGTGGAAGGGACGTTTAAAGTTCATCTGGTCCAACCCCCCTGCAGGAAGCAGCTCTGCTTGCTCACACAGCTGTCAACCTGACCTTGACTATTTCCAGGGATGGGGCTTCTACCACCTTTCTGGGCAACCCTGTGCCAGTGTTTCACCACCCTCATTGTGAAAAATTTCTTCCTTACATCAAATCTAAATCTCCCCTCTTTTAGTTTTGAAACACATTATGATGATCAAGTTTCTACTCCTTCCCTCAGGGAACTATGTCCTAACCTATCTCAGAGGGCTGGCCTTTAACCTATGTGTCTACATGTCCTCCACTGCAATAGCCTAGTATAACCTCAGGACTCCTCAGTCACCACCGGTAGAGGTGGAGGTCTTTGCAAACAGCTTAAACACAGCATAGGCCATAGTCATCTTGTCTTGAGGCAGGGGATGGCCCAGCTGTACTATTCTAGGATAGTTCCATCTAGTTTGCAATAAAACCTAGAGTCTTTCACACCATTTTGACAATGATGAAGTGGAAGTTTTTCTGCAGACATCAAACTCAAGTGATCTCAGCAAATGCCCAAGAGGGTTATCCTGACAATTTTAAATTGATTTTTTTTTTCCCCTTTAAATCTTAAATGTAATTATGCAGTGCCTGGGATCTCAGCCTGCAGCAAGGACTTAGATTAACACTATCCATATGGAAAGCAATGCTCTGGAGGGGGTTGGAGGCTTCACCAGTCACACTGGAAAGAGTCAAAGCATCTACGAAGATGTGAAGAAGATCCAGCACTAACTGGATGTTCCTGTTCAGACAATTAGTAGGGTAAAAAATGAAATAAAAACTGTTTTAGAGATCTAACCTCCTGAGAAATGAAGTAGCTTATGCATGCCTAGGGTGCTTGCTCCAGGCCACCTGAAGGTACAGCTAGTCATCATTGAACTCCTTCCCACTTTACTAAAGCCCAGAAGGTTCTCTGTCATGACAAGAGGCTGATACCACTGCAAAGAAGAAACAGACCCCAAACATCTGTCCTTTACTACTGCTAAGAGACAATGTTGGGGAGGCAGTTTAATGAAACAGATGACAATGAAGGACTCAACTTGTCTAAAGGACAGCAAAGGCAAGTCCTTGGAAATCAGCAGAGATCCACATGTAATCAAAACCAGGAAAAATCAAGCCTAGAAACAGCTTGGAAAAGGCTTAATAGCTAGGAACAGGAAAAGCAAGCCATTCCTACCAGAGGGAAGTCTAAACCCAGAAACCCTCCTGGAGGTCTTGTTGACTTCCCATGGAAGCAATCAAAGCTGGCTTTTACTTTTTAACTCACCCAAGACAGCAGTCAGGAAAAAGGATCAGAAAGGGGCTGAAGATCTTCTGTGACGAAAGCCCTGAGGCCCTGAAAATGCAGAAGACCCTCATGCAGACCCCACAGACTAAACCACAGCCTCTCCAAGGCCAGGCAGGATATCCTCCAAGGCAGGATGATTTCTGCTCTGGAAATTCTTGTGTACCTTGAGCACCCTTACCTTACTGAACGAGGAGGTTTGGAGTGCATAGGAACCAGAATTGGAGATGGTTTGCATTCTGCTTCCCAAGGACTGTTACTGGGTGCCAGATTGCAAACAATCTCCTTTTGTCTTCAATACTTAAGCATCAGAAAGAGCAACCAAATGGTTGCTATCTAACGTGATAATTCTAAAAATCTAAATCCTTTCTACCCTAAGGCCTTGCACACAAAACTTTTCTTAGCCCTGTGAGGAACATAGTGTCATGTGGCAGAGGGGTAGATATAAGCTATGTTTGGCCCCTGATTAGGAAGAACACGCGAGTTTATGAGCTATTAAGCATAAAATAAGTATATTTGACCCATAGAGACAGCAGCAGGGAAGGAAGCCAGAGCTTGGCTACTCATGAGCCACCCCAGAGAAGACACTGGGCAAGCCTTGAGACCAGTCACTGTTGCTGCAGAGCAGCTTGGAACACCTCTGCTGACCTCACTGAAATGCCCTAATGGCAAAACTGTCCTTCCTTTTCCCCATCTATTAGCCTTATTTATTTTTTTCCTTTGTAGAGGCTGAAAGTTGTTTGGAGCTAATTTGTTAGGTCTGTATGGGCTTAGGTCTAAGTTACTGGCTGCAGGTGTGTGCCCACACTGTGGGATGTTTTCAGACTACTGCTCTATATATTTGCAACAAACATTGAAACAAATATTTCTCTTCTGTAACCTCCCAGTAACATGCTGCGGTGTGAGACAATGCTTCATCACTGCCAGATCTGCCCACATGCATTCTGCTCAAAGATGTCTCTGCTGTTACTCCAAGCTAGGGTGTGAAGCAGGAAGGCACCTCTTAGGCTGGAGAAAGTTTTGGCAAATGCATGATGGGGCAGATGTGGGCATGGAAATGAAGGTGCAAAGCTCAGAAGACAAGCCCTGAGGCTAGGGACAAGCAGATGGGCAGTGGCTTTTCCTTACACATATGGCCTGTGGCTCCATGGACATCCAGCCAAAAACCATCCCCTCCATAACCACATGGCTTTTTTACCACTGTCCTTCCTACATGCTGTGCCTTGTGTTTGAACAAACCAGCAGAGAGCCTGAAGAAACTCCCTGTGATGGCTTGCCCTCAAAAGACACCTGCTCCATTCTTGCCATCCAGCCCTGGACACCTCCTGGCTGTGCCTGTCCTGGAAGACATTCCTACACTGGTCTTCCCTCCAGCACCCTTCTTTGTTCTCAAGCTGGGTGGCTTGGGCATCAGTCACTGGATCTGTTTTGAGCTGCAGCTTGTTTCCAGCCTTCTGACCTGCCCTAGGCTCTATTTTGAAGTTCCAGCTTCCAGGAGGATCCCTGTTCTCTCTTGAAGCTGTCCCAGTGTTTCATTGCCCTCCTTGTTCAAGACATGAGATGGCTTCCAGCTAGAAAAGACAGAGCGTGTTGCTTTGCTCCCTGTCAGACACGACCCTGGAAGGATGGGAAGGATCAGTGGAAGGCAGCCAGCAGCCTTGGTGCCATGCAAGTGCTCCCAGCAAGGTCGTCTAAGGAGAGACTCGCCGGTCGATCTGCTCTCTAATGAGTTTCCATGTGTCTGCCTCTGCCCAGTACTACCAGTGAGCAGCATTATTCCTGTCCTCTTTTGAACATGCTGATGGCTTCCACTGCCTTGCTGGGATTAGCTGGCCACTTGCCAGGGCTTTGAGCAGGGAAGGGGACGGGAGGCAGAGTTGTTCTTCCAAATATGAAGAGGCTGCAGAGGGGGAAGGGTGAGGAAAGAGTTCTTCTCATTATCCACCCACTCAATCCAGAAAGCTCCTTGCATTAGTTTGTATCAGCACCATTCCTTGGGGCGATGCGGGGAAGGCACAGAACATCCCAGGGCCCAGGCACCTGCCATCCCTGGGGATGTGACAGCCTGGAGGACTGCTCCCTGCTGATCTAACAAGCATCTGATGAGGAGGTTCAAGCTGGCTCCCAAGTTTCTTGTCATTTTCTCTTCTCTTGCTCCAGGCCATGGAGCCGACACCAACCTTTGTCTTTTTTCCATTGCTCACAGCCTACCCCTGCAGGTGGCTGTGCTGGGGTGCTGCTCACCTGGATGGAACCAGAACCACTTGAATGACTGCAGGATACACACATTATGTACTATTACATATATATTTCATAGACTCATAGAATGGTATGGTTGGAGGGGACCTTTAAAGGTCATCTAGACCACCCTCTCTGCAGTAAGCAGGTTGCTCAGAACCCCACCCAACCTGACTTTGAATGTTTCCAGGGACAGGGCTTCTACCACCTCTCTAGGCAACCTGTGCCAGCGTTTCACCACCCTCACAGTAAAGAATTTCTTCCTTACATCTAATCTAAATTATCTCTCTTTTAGTTTAAAATGATTACCTCTTGTCCTGTCACAACAGGCTCTGCTAAAAAAATTGACCTTGTCTTTCTTATAAACTCCCTTTAATTACTGAAAGGCTGCTACATGGTCTCCCTGGAGCCTTCTCTTCTCCATACTGAAAACCCCCAACACTCTCATCCTTTCTTCCTAGGGAAGGAGAGGCGTTCTTCACCTCAAATATATTTATTTTATATATATGATGCAGTGCTAGTGCAACCCAGCATCCTTGGAGACCTATGCAGCCCTGAGGCTCCATGCTGTAAGGCAAGGCTTTCCAGGTGGGGCAGGGATGACTGTGCCTGAGCAGACCTGTCTGGAGCACAGAGAGGCAGCAGGAGGTGCCATGGAGCAAAACCTGGCTCTGCCTGTCCCTTCTGTTTCTGTGAGCTCACATTTGAGATTGCCAGCTTGTTGCAGCATGAGCTTGGGGATGGCAATATTGAGGGAGGAGGTCTCATCTGAGCATCACTCATGAAGCTCCCAGTTAGCATTTCAGCAGCAGATTTGCACCAACATCCCCCAGGTTAGGTCCTAGCCTACATCCTTCTGTAGCACCTCTGCCATCTCAGCCACATGAGCAGGACAAGAGGCCTTTGTCTCTGCCAGATTCTATGTGCTTCCTAGTCTGTGAAATGCCAGATATCTCTCCAAACCCTCTGTAAGCCTCATCACCTCTCCATACCTAAAAAAACCCCTCAGCAATGCCAGGCTCCACAGAGGTAAACATGGATGTGGTGACTTGCACAGCACTGAGCAGTTGACAGAAGTGAGCCGACATGAAACAACCCCCAGGAAAGCTCTCCAAACCACACAGACTACCCGTGACATGCTGGCTCCATGGGATACAGCTCATCTTGCTCGGCTGCTGGAGATCCTCAGATAAGTCATCTGCTTATCAACACCCTCTTGTTACACTTGGTAATAAATGAACATAAGCTGCTTTTCTTTTCTTCTAGTCATTGAGGCAGGCTGAGTGAGCAAGCTGGAGGGGAAACCAGAAGCCTAGCTGTGTTTGTGTGGTTTTGGGTGAGTCACATGAGTCTTGTCCACCTCCATCTATGCTGCCAAAGCCCACTTCACTCTGGGGTAATAGCGATGATGAGAGCAGGCTGGTGGACAAAAGGCATCTGTGCATGGTTCAAAATGGCAGCCTGGGTTTTCATTTTCAAAGGGAGATGCAAAATTGAGGAGTCTAACTTCTGGTGGCTTGAAACAGACATGACTTGGTCTGGAAAGGGGAGCTGCCACCCAGAAATACTCTGGCTAGAGCAGCAAAGTGTGGTCTGTGGGACACGATGGGGTTGGCAGGCTACCACATGGATAACTCTAGACTCGAGAAGAAACACCAAGGCTGTGAGCAACAGGAGATGCAGAGCTGTCTTTCTGGGGTCCTTGGACCAATAGGAAAAGCAAAACTTTTTAACCAAGCCCAGACAGAAAGCACATTCCACTTCATAAAATAAAACCAATCTCCTGTGCATCTCTAGCTGTGGTTTCCTCCTTTGCTGGCATTTCTGATCAAGCTCCAGCCAGAGGCAGCCTTGCTTTCTTGCAGCTTTTTCCAGTGTAGGTCAGATTTCATCCTAGGGTGCAACCAGGGCCACGGGCTTCGTGGGTACCTGATGTCAGAAAGGCCTCTCTGAGCAATTGTGAGGAAGGGGAAGTATCCCCAAATGGCTGCACCAGTCAAAATATGACCATCCCAGTGCCCCTACTTGTTTTGCAAGCTCCCAACAACAAAAACATCATGCTGCACATCATCTTGCTTGGCAAGTCCTTTCTGGGCACCCAGCAAAATATTGCCTGAGCTAAGAAAGTATAATCTCCAAGCAGAATTTTTCCAGTTCTGCTGGAGGTTAGTGCTGAAGTCTCCCAAAGGGTTGCTAGTGCAGCCTCGGTGCCGAGAGGTGTGGTTTGGGGAGCCCAAGGAGCCCGGCGATGCTCCTCTGGAGAGAGCAGTTTCCTTGTGCCACCTTGTGGAGTCCAGCAAAAAATACAGGCAGTAAGCATGGGAATCTAGCACATGAAAAGGGGCTTTTATTAAAAAGGGGTTTAGCTTTGCAAAAGCAGCTCTCTTCCTTCTGCTCTCAAGCCAAGCTCTCTAATTCCTGATCATTAACTCTGAGAGAAATCTCTATCCCTGATGTGCATCTCGATGTCTTCCCCTTTCACTCTCTCCTGGTAGCAAGCCCAGCTGCAAGAATACTTTTTATCTGCTGAGGAAATTGACCTCCCCACCACCTCAAAGGATACCTCAAGGCTGGAGGTATTTTCCACGGCTTTGGATGCTGAAGCCACCTCCCTTACCCTGTTCAGAGAAAGCAAATCTTGGGCCATGACCCAAAGGTGGAAGCATCATTCAAACAAGCTCTGGGCCAGGAGCACAGTGTTCATGCCCAAAAATCGGTCACCACAGCTCTGTCTGCCTTCTTCCTATCTCTTTTCTCTTTCTCTATCTCTTTTCAGGATCCCTTTTCTAGAGGTTTTCTAGAAAACTGCCTTTGCAACCTCATACAACCCCAGTCTCCAGTGATGTGATGCCCAAGAGCAGCTCAGCCTAGCCTTCTGAGTTCAGGTATGTTCTGCATGCTCCACCACTCTGGCTTTGGGCTAGTCACAGAGACAAAACACTGGGATTTTTGTCTATAACTGAAGACACTGCATATTTCTCTTTTACAAACAAGTTTTTCACAGCTCTCCTTCCAGGTACAGTCAAGGGAGAGGTATCCTCCCCACCTTCTCAAAAACATAAACCATGGAAAAGAAACAAACACCTTCTCTAAGAGTCCCTCATTACTTTTTTTTTTTCATCTTTGGAAAGCTGTCCCAACCTCTGGGGAGGGTTTACAATTGCCTTTTTCTCCTCCCTGTTCCTCCTCTTGGCAGAGAAGGAAAATCCCAACTGTTATCCCATGACCAGTGAAGTCAGGCCAGGGCTGGCCTCCTAAAGGGGGAAAAAAACCAAACCTCTTCCTCTCTCTCTCTCGGGTATTCCTCATCCTAGCTGAATACAGACCAAATTGGCATTTCTGTGAAGACTTTCAGGTCATTTGTGTAAAAATCACTGCTGCTGTTAAATAGCAAAGAGGCTTCCACCCTTGTTTACTGTACATCTAGACTCCCCTTCTTTAAATACCCCACAGCCCACCCCAGCTAAAATCCCTATGGATGACTTTGCAGCAATGCCTGTGGGCCACCAGTTGGTCTTATGGAAATATTCATTTTGAGGAGAAAAGGAGTGAGGAGTGTTTCCCCCTTCTTTTTATGTCATTTACCTGTGTGGTCTTGTCCTTTGGACCAAGAGCCCCTGGGGACTGAGGGCTGTTCCCACCCTAAGTTTGTACAGCACCTTGCCCAGTCTTGACCCAAAGCAATGTTCCTGGGTTCCAGCAAAGCATAGCTGGAGGAAACCGCTCCCTTGTATGTCTATAGACATAGAGATCAACTTAAAGCCACATAATGTACCTCAGTTCTCAAAAAGATCACAGAATCACAGAATCATTAAGGTTGGAAAGGACCCTCAAGATCGTCTAGTCCAACCGATAGCCCTACACTACTCTTACCCCTAAATCATCCCCTGAAGAAACACATCTATCCTCTTCTTAAAAACCTCCAGGGATGGTGCCTCCACCACCTCCCTGGGCAGATCAAAAGAGTCAGCAGTCCTTGGAAGATGTTGGACATAGAGCTGGTCCCTAAACACCCTCGAAGCTTTTTCCTTTTCATGTGGAATTTATCCAGGTGCCAGGATGATGCCATGGGTGCAGGGAGAGCATCCCCTGGTATCTGGTTACTGCATTGTCTTACCCAAAACAGTCTTCCCCCTGTTAAACCATCAGCTAGATCAGTCCTTCCAAGGAAATGAAACATCAGAGTCCTGCAGACATCCTTGTTGCCTGCTCTGAGACATGAGTCTCTGTGGGGGATTAGTTCACATAATAGCTTTTCATTCAGCCTACGAGTGTCTAATTTGATCCAGGAACTTGCAGAGCAGAGAGCTGGCGAAATGAGATGGCCAGATGTTTTCTAAGGAGGCTTGCGTTCCTCTGTGGCACAGCAAGAAGGATGTCAGTGGCAGCCTTGCTCAAGGATATAGATCAATGAAGAAATTAGTGAGAACATACTGCTGTCAGCACGAGCCATGTACATGCTGTACTCTGTACATCACTGCACGTCCCTGCTCCACCAAATCCTCCCTGCTGCAGAGCAGAGGAGGAGGTCAAATTACTGAACTGCTGCTTTGGATCCACAAAAGTCCACGGTGTTAGCTCTGCAGTAGGTTGTTCTACACCCCATTGCTCTCCCTTGAACCTGGGTCACCAGCTGGTATTTTTATGCTTATTAGGTGCCAGGCTTGGGAGGTGAAGAGAGAGTAGGATGTTTTTCAAGACTGTTGTGGCACCCTGGTTCACCACAGCCCAAAGACTGCACCATGAGGTGCCACACAACAGAGTGCTCTCCTTTGCCTGGATATCATGGTTAGGCACTGGAATGGGTTGCCCAGAGAGGTTGTGGATGCCCTATCCCTGGTAGTGTTTAAGGCCAGGCTGAATGTGGCCCTGGGCAACCTGGTCTAGTGATTGGCATCCCTGCCCATGGCGGGGGGGTTGGAACTAGATGATCTTTAAGGTCCCTTCCAACCTGGCCATTCTATGATTCTATGATTCCATGATCATATAAATGCCATGGCAGAGCTCACCTTCTGATGTGTGCAGCCAAAGTAGGGGTGGAACCAGTAATTTGGAAAAACTGGTGGACTGCCCTGGACTCCGATGCTGCAGCCTTCGCTGAGACTTAGCAAGATACAGCCTTTTCCATCATGCTTGAGCTGTCAAGGTGTGTGCCCTGCCTGAGAGGGGTCTCCAGTAGAAGATAAGTTTCTGAGCTGGATCTAATAAATACATTCACCCCTGGAAGGTGCTGGCATGGCCAGCCATCACTTGGTCAGTCCTTACTTATATAATTAGCACACAAAATGCTACTGTCACTAGAGAAGGTGCCCTCACTGAGGCAGAAGATTAGGGGCTGCCCAGTGGAGGTTGTGCTGAGACCAGCCTGAGGAGCTGGAGCAAATGAGAGGTATGAGGATATTTAAATCCCTGCATTGACAGACCATAGGTAGGGTGCTTGTCTCACCTTCTCCTGAATAAAGCTGCAAGTTGCTTTCATCTTCTCCATGTTTGTGCTCAAGGTGATTTTGAGTTAGAAAGGACCATGCATTAAGCCCCAACCTGTCAGCAGCATTCTGTTCACAGTGGCTAATGTTCCCCTTACAGGCAAAAAAGGACCACAAACACCCAACATATAGAACCACAGAATCATATAGCATATTTTCTGGCTGGTGATAACTTCACCTCGAATCAGCATAGCAAGAAGGGTTTGAGGTAGGCACCCACAATAAACACCTTGAGTGAGCAACAACGGTGGCCTTGCCCTGAGGTTTCCTTAAACCTGGGCACAAGGACAAGCTCTACTCATCTCCAAAGCCCTTTCTGGGAGGAGAGGCTAGGGTGAAGTTACTCAGAGTGCAAGCTCACAGCCAATGGTGACCTAGGTGTGCTGGCAGGTTTCAGCTGAGCTGGAGACAAGAAGTGCTTCTTGAAGCTAGGGGCAAGTATGTGCTGCTCTAAGAAGTGATTTTGTCTTGGATTCCAGGTTTCCATGACAGATAGGGTAATGCATCTCTGGAGCCTTGTGTTTCAGGGGAATTGACTAATTTAACTTTTACCTTCATATCTAACTCATGTTAGGAGCGATTTTGGGATAGGTGGCAAACTACTGACATTTCACTTTCCTGGGAGAACTGACCAAAACAGTAACTCAAACAGCACCTGTATCTCTACTTTTCTCTTGCAAACAAAGCAAAAGCTGGAGAGGTCCATCTCCCTGTGGTGGCTGCCACAGCCTCGCTGCCAAAGCTACTCCTGCACTGACAGCAGGCAGCAAGAGAAAACCTGTCCTCTGTGAGAGAGGCTGCTGGCACAAGACCTCATAAAGCAAAACCCACTTGTCAATGGTGGCCAGGTTGGATGTGGGTCTTTCTAATTCAAGAACAGTAAGTTTGATGGATTAGGGAATAAAAACTGCCCATGCCAAAGGAAAAGAAATAGAAAAAAAATAAAAGCCCACCTCTTCAAAAGTATTAGATTTCTTTGAAGGCAGGGAAGAAGCCTAACATGGATTAACAGCAATTTGGGAGAGAAAAGCACTGAAAGGATTGCTGGCGTTTGTAGATAGTGCTTGTTTGCCACTTGGCATCCATCTCTGTTTGGGTGAACAGAAACCCCTGAGTGCTAGATAAAGCAGGGAAAACCATACACAGAGGAAAGCAAGAAGATTCAAGCTTTTGGACTCATCCCCAGAAACGAAGAGGAGCTCGTTGATACGCATCCTCCAGTTTCACAAGAGCTGATGCACACTGGTACATCCCATGGAGGTAAAGCTGGGCTTTGAGCTGGAGCATCAGCTCTCTAAGATATAAGACCTTGTCCTGGCACATGGTTGCTTGGCTGGGCAGCAACAACCTGTCAAAGCTGCTGGGCTGCAGTTCTTTGAGTCTTTACAAAGTCCTGACATAGTCTGAAATAGTGACTTTTAGTGCCCAGCAAGCGTCTGCTGATCCAGCATTTACCAGAAGTTTTGATGGAGAATGGATGTTTAAGATGGAGAATATTTGCTAACCCACCTCACTTATCAGACTGGAAAAGTAAAGTTTTGACTGCTCTATCTTTTTACTGAAACAACTCATTACTTGGTGGAAGGTGGACAGCCTACACCATATTCACCTTCAATCCAGCTCCAAATCACCCCCACTTTGAAAGATCACACTGAAGCCATCTCAGCCTGCAGATAGCCTGAGTCTCAGACAGGATGATGGAGGTTACGTGTGTTTGAGGAGGTAAGATTAGAATATTTACTTGCAAGAGGTTAACACATGCCCTGTAAAAGCTGATTAGGCTTGATACGCTCAAAAGCTCCAGTGTCTGAGCTTTGGAGAGCAGGTTCAGGTGAAATGAACAAGCTGGACTCTTCCATCACCAGGGGATAGCTCATCCTTGTGGGCAAACCCTGGGGATGACAGCACAGAATCCACATTTACAGCCAGTTTGGGAGAAAGAAATTAAGATAGAGCATCAGACAGTGATAGAACCAGGGGAAATGGGTGTAAGCTAGAGGAGGGTAGATTTACGCTGGATATTAGGAAGAAGTTCTTCACTGTGAGAGTGGTTAGGCAGTGGAATAGGTTGCCCAGAGAGGTTGTGGAAGCCTCATCCCTGGAAGCTTTTAAGACAAGGCTTGATGGGGCCCTGGGTAACCTGATCTAGTGGATGGTGTCCCCGCCAGGCAGGGGGGGTGGAACTGGATGATCTTTGAGGTCCCTTCCAGCTCAGACAATCCTATGATCCTATGATCATCCACCATGGACTTGCTCTCTCCACAAGTCTCGTCCTAGGACCTGTGATGTGCCGTCCCAGAGGGAAGAGGGCAGCGTGCCTGGCCATGTTATTTACTGCCACAGGGAGCCAGAACAACTTCAGCAAGCTTTACAGGCATTCAGGCTCACTCCTTCTGAGTTTTATTCTCATAGATACTCAGTCCCATGAAGATCAGCCCTGTTAGAGCTTGCTTGTGGTCGACAGGTGACTTGCTGCTAGGTAGTGCAGGGATTTTTTCAGGACAACCACGCTGCTGTTCTGCTTTGGGAAATGATGTGATTTTCACGTGTCCCCACTGCAGAATGAATGAATGAGCCGTTTGATGGAGGACACATTTGAAGGCTGGCAAGCCTGCTGCCTCCAGGTTTTTTAAGGAGCGCTGAAGGCTTTTTTTCCACTCGTTTCTGCCATGAGCAGTTGGAAAGGGTGGTAAACAGAAACAGTAACCATGCAAAGCTGTCCCCACCTCTTCCTGCTTAGGGACAGGTTCATCTTTCATATCCAGGGACATCTCCAGCCCACAGGCTGCAGCACAGCTCCAGCACCTCAGGAGCTGCAGGTGCCCAAAGGGATGCCTAAATTTGCCACGGAGAAAGGTTCAGAGGTTGCCCATTTATTGGGAGAGGTTTCCATAACTTCCAGAGCCTCTGCAGCCAATGTCTGTTCCCCAAAACTGAGCTATGGGACAAAAAGACACAACTTCTCCTTTGGCTCAATAAAACCAGCCTGGCCTCCTCAGAAAAAAGACCCCAACAAACAACAAACCCACTTGCCAAACTTACAAACTTCTCCCCTAGCAATTTGTTAGAGGTTTGTTTTTTTTTTTTTACCCATTGTACCCCAATTTTAAGTGGAACTTTGCATCTGATCATTTTGGGGTTTTTCACCCATGTCAGACCTTAATTTGTATTGAAGTTAATTCCACTTACTTATTGGTTTGCATTTGATTGTGTGTGAATAACCTGGCAGTGCTGAGGAACTGATGTTTGGTTAAAGACAAAAACTATCTGATTACAGATCTGTGTCTCTGATGCAGCTCAGACAGAAAAACATATTGCTTTGAAAATTGTCCAGACCAGTCAGAAATGCACCCATGCTTCAGGTGAGTTTCTAGACGGTTTTGGGCAAAAAACCTTGGCTTTTTATCTTCCAAAGTTGCTCTAGCCACTTAAAGGAAAATTCAGCATCTCCCCAGTGATGCCTCACCAGCTTTACCCAAAGCAGCTTAGGGCCCAGTGGAAACAACAGAGTTTTACCTCTGTGTTAGAAACTTAGCATCTCCAGATGCCTCAGACACAAACATGTCAAGAACAAATTGTTCCATATGCTTAGTGCAAATCACAGACAAGCCCCTGAGGAGTAAATACATACCAATCACATACATGTTATTTCCTGTTTTTTCTTTTTAAACTCTAACTCCAAACAAAGCAGCTAGGATGTGGAGATGCTGTTTATATCAACTCCCCACCAAGTGATGGGATGTTTATAAGGAACAGAGCAAGATTATGCAGACTGGTCCCCTGTGTCCATATAGTGGGACTCCCTGGCATGAGGAGCCCCTTGTTACCCAGCAGGGAACAAAAAGGGCCCAGTCATGGAGGAGAAGAAGAGAAACAAGTGCATACCACGCTGGGGTTCCTTTAGAAACAGCAATGCCAGGATGCAATGTGAGGATGCTGAGTAAATAAAGCTTTTTGTTATGTCCAGGAAATAGGCTGTTACCCTGTGTGATGGCCCTGGGGAGCTGCAGGACCACAACCCTCCTCAGGCTTTGCTGACAGCACCCAGTCTGCTTCTGCAGTCACTTAAACCCTCAGAAATGAAAATACATGTCCTGCATTAATGCCTAAGGGCCCACAGAGAGACCATCAGGTTTGGAATGAAGCTGAAGGAGTTAAACCCATGGAGGAAAACAAGAAACTATATAATGTGAGAGGTGGAGACAGGAGAGGGGATTCAGCCCAGCTCAAATCCATGTGATCACCTTGAAAAAAAAAGAGGTTTTTTCCTCCCCTTAGTTCACATCTCTTTTCAGTTCAGGGGAGTAGCCTAGAAAGAGGCTTAATTGCCTGTTCAACTTAGCATTTGCTTTAAAGATGAAAAAAGAAGTCGTGTTTTGGGCAGATCACCTGCCAGGAAAGTATGGTGAGGGCTGATTCAGGACCTGGTGCCTCAGAGGAGAAGCAGCATGTATCTAGGAGAAGCAGCATGTATCTATTGAGGTTGGGGTATGGGTCACAATACCCATGGGGTTTTTCAGACTGCAGTGTTGCTGCTCCCCTGGCTTTTTTCTCATCCTAGCAACAAGAAAAAGTTGCTCATAGAAAACCCTATTTATCCTAGAAAAACTCACACAGGCAAGATAAAAACAGATATTCTTATTCCTTTGATAGTGACTTCTAACAAGAACATACCTCCTGGGGACTGGTACATCAATGTAGAGCTTTACATTTCCAGTATTGTCTTTTCCCCTCTTCCCATAACACACTATTTTTTATCACTTTACTACTGGTGCATAATGATCACAGGTTTCCAATGAAATGGCTACAGCAAACTCTTATGTCTGTTCCCTCCCATGTCTCTCCAACTAACATAACCCTCATTCATGGGTATGAATAATTCCCTACAACTCCTCTTCAGCTTGTCTGCTGTTACATCATCCCATCTGTGTGGGCAGTATTTCTGGCTTCTCCTCCACTCCTGCTCTTTTCAAGCCACCTCACTTCTTTTCCCAGTAATTAGTAACAGTCGTTTCCATCACAAAATGGGAAGTTTCATTGAATTACTGAAATTCAGCACATTTCAAACAGCTTTTTATGCAGCACAGGACTTTGAGGTTGCCACAGAATGTGTAGACCAAGATTTGGAAAGATTTTTTGACCCCCTGGTACAAGGCATCACCTGTAAGTATCCTGTGCAAGAAAACAGGAGCAACTCAAAGCAATAGCTGCCAAGGTCTGTCTAGGCCAAATAGCATCTCATGCATGCTCCCTGAGTTATCTTTTATCCTGAAAAAGAGCTTAGCTAGCATCTTTCTTAGAAGCTGACCACCACAGTTCACATTAAAGTTTATTGACCTACAAGCTACATATTGTGTTAGAGAGGAAAATGTTTGCATTATTTACATATTTGAGAGTAGTTTGTTGCTTGTCATTGCAGAAGCTGAAAAGCCCCTTCCAGCAGAAGGGCTTTGTGCAGGATACCATTGACCAGGGCTCCAATCTGCTTCTTTTGAATTATGATCTCTCCTACAGGCTGTGGATTAAGAGTGTATATACACTCAGATAATACACACAGCCCTGGTGTAAGTTTGCTTTTATTGCTTCCTCTGTGTTTAGCCTGTTGCCACGATTTATTAGCAGTATTAACCTCAGAAGTGTTCCCCCAAAACAGGCACCCTTTTAAGAAACCACAGCAAAATATCTCCTAGCATACACAGAGATTCTTAAGAGCTTTGGTTTGGGGAAAAAAACCCTATAAACTGTACAAACCAAAATCAAAAGACTCCAACCTGTGCTCAACTCCATGAGACAGCAGTTGCACTGATCTCCATTTTTTGCCCTTCACATAAGCTAAGGAAACAAATCTCATTATTTTACAGGTAAGGAGGTGAGACATATCAGATAACTTACGTGTAAGTAGAACAGCTGGTGGCAAAAGATCCCAAAACTACAGTTTCCCCAAGGAGCCCTGGGAACACCCTATTGACTTGTGCTGGGCCACAAACCTCCCTCCCTGGTGCCAATCAGGAGATGTGCCCTTGATTGTAATTAAACCCAGGTTGCACCCAGGTTGCTGGGATGCTTGTAGCATTCCCCAGGCTTTTGCAAATCCCCTCCTAGTGCAGCATGCCTTGAACCCACTATCACAAGTTCATCCTTGAGGGTGGGAGGGAGATTTTGCAGGGGTGTTTAATTTTCTTTGCCAGGGATGTGGGATGGGAAGAGCAGAGCCTAGTGGCCTTAATTCCCTAATTAAGGTTCTTGCCTTAATTTCCACTGGGACCTGCCCTGCTGGCTTTCTCCCCACCCTCTTTTTGTGCTCTAGAGATGCCCCTGCCCTTTCCCCCAGGCTGTTTCAAAGTCGAGGGTGGTATTGAATGTGGCACAAATACATCTAGACCGATTTGCACAGAGGCAGACAGACAACTAGAAAGTGTAGGAGAAAAGCAGAACCAAGAAAAGCTTCAGAAAATATTTCCTGGATCACATCCTAACTGGGGTGCTGGTGGAGTAGGAAGTATTTGGATGAAAGCAACAGCAAATCCTTTGGAACTAATGAAAACCATCCATTGTCAGCAAAATTAAAATGCAATCTGCAACCCTGCCCTTTCTGTAGCAGAGCATCTCTCTGCCTTGCTTTTGGCTTGTATCAGAAATAGTGTGGCCAGCAGGACTAGGGCAGTGATTGTCCAGCTCCTGAGGGGTCTAGAGCACAAGTTTAATGAGGAACAGCTGAGAGAACTGGGTTTTTTCCAGTCTGAAGAAAAGAAGGCTTATATCTCTCTACAACTACCTGAAAGGAGGTTGTAGAGAGGTGGGGGTCAATCTTTGCTCCTAAGTAACAAGTGATAGGACAAGAGGAAATGGCCTCAAGGTTTCTCCAATTGAAAGTAAGGTTTCAATTGGACATTAGGAAAAATTTCTTCCCACAAAGGGTTGTCAAGGACTGGAACAAGCTGCCCAGGAATCCCTTGAGGGATTTAAAAGACTTGTAGATGTTGGGCTGAGGGACATGGTTTAGTGGTGACTTGGCACTGCTGGGTTAAAGGTTGGACTTGATGATCTTAAAGATCTTTTCCAACCTAAAAAAATATCTATGATTCTATGTAAGAGTTTGTGCTTTGCAATATGGGTGTGAGTGCCGTGGCTGGATCCGATGCAAAAATAATGGAACAACCCTTAGTTTTAATGGTGTCCACTAATTTCAGAGTAAGCAGCAGTAGTGTCTTGCAGGAGCAGGCTTTATTTGAGGGTAAGAAGGTGACCGTGGGGTTGGTGGGTGCCCGAGCATTCCCTGGAGGAAAAGCCAGCAGATGGTGCTCAAGGATGAAGCCAAAGCAGGATGCTCCTGGGTGTCCCCACCCATACCTGACCTGGAGGCAGCTACCCTGTGCATGTGTCAATCACATGGGGGAAACCCACAGACCATTTCTTAAACTGGGGGTAGAAATGGCCCAGCTGAAGTGCATCCATGCACAGAAAAGAACTGCAAACTGTCTGTTTCGCTGTTTTTTTTTTTTAAGGGTCCCAAGCTGTGACCCTTATTCTGGAGACAGAAGGACATCAAGGTCCCCTTTGCATTTGGGTGAGAAAGAAGAACACAGAGCTTTCCTACCATGGGTGGAAAGAGAATTCCTCAAAACCTTCTTCCTGACTCATAGCATTAATCACGTCTAGTTATTAATACACCAGGGAGGAAATCTTGCTAAACTTAGCCCCAACTGCCTTAAGAAATCACCAATGCCATGTCATTCAGCCTTTTACTAATTATCAGAAAGATTTTGTTTGGTGTCTGGGGATGGAAAGAAGTCTGTCCCTGCAGATGTCACCTCTTCCCCCAGGGATTTTGCTTTCCCCTAGGATATTGCAGCAGCTATGGTGGGGACCTGCCCAGGTTCCCTGTTGTTGCTGCAGTGGATGAGGGTCAGCAATGCAAACATAGAGGGAACTGCTAAAAGAAGGACTGGAAAGGATTGTGAGTGGAAGGTGAAAAAGAAATAACCCCACCCAGAAAGGCCCACAGTATCCTGCCTGGCTGCTCTCTCCCTGTGCAGCAGCCACAAAGGCCCTTTTTGGAAAGGAAAAACGTTCAGCTTGGTTATTACAGTCATAAAGGGAATCAAATGGGAATTTAAGACCTCTAGTAGTCTCATGTAATTATTGGAGCATTTGGTATAAGTCACTTCAATATTAAAACCATATTAAGTCAAATTTTGGATTGTGAAAGGAACACTAACTCCTAAGTAAAATATGTTCTGTGTGGAGCTGTGACAGGCAGACAATGCAGGTCAGACACATTTTCACAGTATTGTTATATTATTTATCTCTGTCCTGGCTGTTTTTTACTCCTGTTCGGGGGTGACTGGAGCTTTCTCATCTATCACTTTGGTTTTGCCAGTCATTTAAAATTGTTTTTCTATGTTCCTTCATTGTCACACAGAAAACTTTGAGTTCTGAAGGGTACCTGAACCAGTGCAATTACAGATCCCACTTGCCATTGAACTTGTATGACCAAACCATACATGTTACCACTGGTGGCAGCAAGCTGGAACCTCTGGACTTGACCCAGTGGATATTCTTGCTGGATGCACTGTACAGGTAACAGTGTGGCTGAGATGCACAGAAGAGGTGAGAGCCTGAAAGCTCAAAGGCAGGAGAATATATAGGGCAGCACGTTACCTGCCTGTTCAGTAGGAGGCTAGCAACAGGGTGAGAATGTCCACAGCCACGCACTGATGTTGGTGCTTTACTGGGGTGCTGCAGTGGCAGCAGCATCCCAGTTGGGCTTTTTGCCTGACAACCAAATTCAGAAGGAAATTCCTTTGGCATGTATGATTCTGCCAAAGCAGTGGACCTCCATTGTGTGTATTTTGTCCTTTAGTAGCTGTCCCTCACCCATCTTGGCCACTGTTACAAGTTTGTCACTGAATTCAAGCAGACCCAGTTTCCTCCATCTCCAGTTCAGCTGCCTACCAAGGAGCTGCATCTTCCTTTTGCCAGGCACATTTATTATTTGGGAATAAATAAGCCTGCCAGCTTGCCAGATTTGAAGGGGAGATGACACCCTGCTTGCTTTTTGGTGTGTGTCTGGAGATATTTGTGCTGGATCCCTCTGCGAGGCTGGCGCTCAGTCCCTGCAAACACCAAGCCAAGCACCATTTCTAAAACCAGCTATTGCATCAGTTTGAGAGCTCAGCACTTTCCTGAAGCATTTCAGCTATTTCTTTATGTGGGTAGTCTTTCAAACAGCGCAAAAACCTAGAGCAAACATCATAAATCCCCATTTGAAATGAAGAGAATTTGACTATTTGATTCCAAAGACACCATCTCAATTCCAGCCTTATACAGAACCAAACAAGGGCAAGAGATAAGAATTAGTATTTCCATACCATCACTACTTGCAAAACATAACCCTGTCCAAACTGAAATGTTTAACTTTGACCAGTGACATGCTTGAGACAGAGGGCTAAATTTAGCCCCCCCAACCTGCCTGACAGGCTCTGCCTAATAAAAGGTTAAAGATTTTTTTTTTAGAGCACAAAGTTTTTAAAAAAACTGAAAAAAAGAAATCACCAGTCAGGATCTTGCTAGCTTGCTGGCTTGCTTTGTTGCCTTTCAAACTTTTACTTTAAACCTTTCAGTAGGCTATATGTGCTTTACAATTTTTCTCCTTGTGCTAAGAGTATAACTTTGATTTGTAAGTTATGCTACAACCTTATCCCTCCACTTCTTCCTCCCCATCTGGGCTGGTAAAAACCGACTCTTATGTGTAAATAGGAAACTGTACGAAGAGGAGACTCTCTGCCCCTGCGCTGCTGCTTGTGGCTGTTCAGGGGAGAGGCTAAGCTTTCTGCAGTCTCGAGCATCTCCAAATGGCACTTCACCCGAGTCCTGTGGAACTTCATATGGTCCTCAGCACATCCTGGCTCCTGCAAGTCCATCCAAGTCCAGCCCTTCCCAACGGAAAGACATAAATCGTCTCTACGACCCTGCAGATCTTTTCCTTTTTAATTTTTTTTAAATACATATTTTTTTCCTTTTTTCCTCACTAATAACAGGCAGAAGAATTTTAGAGATGGTGGGACCAGCACGGGAAAGGGAAGCCACACAAAGTGGAGGAGTCCCCAAGGTGGAGGGGGGGACATGACGACTGCATGTGATGAGTAGCTCTGACCTCAGCCCTGGGAACGCCAGCACCAACCATCTGGATCCCATTTGTGGCGTCGGATCGCCCGCCCCCCCAGCACTCCTGCGCCAGCTGCCTACTCTGGCCTCACTCAGATCCACAGCGGCCGTCTAGCGGGGACCAGCACACCCCCCATTTCCCTCACCCCACTGGTGCTTATACCCCGCTGAGCTAGGCAAGCGGGGACTGGGAAGGTTGAGCAGTACTGGCATGCCATGAAGCAAGGGTGAAAAGCGCTTCGGAGTGGAAAATCCTGGAATAAGTAAAGTTTTGGAGGGTTCACTCGGAGGTAAGTGTTGCTTTCCATGCGGGAGCCCTTAGCCTAGGCTCAGTACCAGCTGCACTGTGCTTCCCCTCCTCAGCAGGGTGTTAGACTTTGGGCAGTTTTTGAGGAACTGGGGACAAAACCTATCCCATGCACAGAGTGGTGTCCTCAGAGGAACACCATCTCCGGGCTTGCATTGCACTTGAAAGAGTAGAGTGATACGGTTGGCTCCCTCACAGCGGGGGCCTCCTCCCCAGGGCGATGCACTGCAGGTGCACAGAAACACTCCTGGCCCCACCAGTGCAGTCGAATTAAATTAATTCAAAAGCACTGAGTGAGTATTTCCCTCACTGCTGCAGGGCTCTGTTTGCCTTTGATGCCTTTAAATCACTCCAGCAGCAGGTATGATGGCAACGGGATACCCTGGGAAGCAGTGGGTTGGGTGCCCCATGCAGGACACGTGGTGGTTCAGGGAGCTGCTTGGGCACAAGGAGGTGGGTGCATGAACAAGATCCTACAAGGAGTCCAGCTGAGGGACCATCTCACTGCCCCTTTCATGCTCCTGAGACATGCCTCCAGGGCTGGGGATTGTTTCATGGAAGCCCTCACCCCTCCTACCTCAAGTCAAGGAACGATGAACTGGCCAGGGATGCTTGTCAGCCTGTCCACCCTATGCAGGTCACAATGCTAGGAGTGTCCTGCTGCTTCAGGGACAATCCTCAGCCTCTCACAGTCACCCATGGAGAAAGAAATTGTCCAAATGGCAGATATTTTCCCCCAAGGGCTCTCCAGACTTGCATGGAGCAAGCCACAGCCCCCATCTCTGTTCCCTCCTGCCTTTCCCTGTCCTTTTCCCCCTTAGCCCCAGTTACCCTCAGCTCCCTGGGGCTTTGCAGGCAGCAACGCTCTTGCCGAGGGGGTGGCTATGACTAATCGTGGAGGCACCCCACCACTGTCCCTCTTGGCTCAGGGAAGCTCCCTTCCCAATTGGAGGCCAGGGTGAGAAAGAGTTGCAGCCAAATTGGTTTCCTGACCAGGCACAGGGGCCAAAACTAGCTGGAGCAGAGGTGGTCAAAGCCACTCTGGTTCCAGCGGGTGCAATGGGAAACTCTCAGCTCATTTCTGGTTGCTGTGATGAGTCATGTGTGCTCTCCGGGGAGGACTTCTTCATTCTTCAAACTTCTGGCTTTACCCCATTACTTACTGGCTTAAAAAAAAAATAAGTAAAATATCAGTATTTATGTTTGGATAATCACTGTGCTTATATAGTGCTGTTTCTGGGGCACAACCACCTAATTTAGGAGCTTTGTGGAAGCCAGAGAGATGTCTCAGGCTGAAGGATGTTGCAGAGAGATGGGGGATTTCTCCAAGGTCACATAGGAATGAGGTGTCAGAGTAGAAAACTATGTATCTCCCTAGTACCATCTTAGCAGTACCAGAGATAGTGACACAGCTCCCAGGCCTCAGGAACAGGCTTTCTGTCCCCAACTTTACACCCTCATGTTACCCTTGTCTTTGCAGAGAGGTTGACCATGACCAGGGGTGGGATGGCATTTCTTAGACAGAAGCACAAGGCTGAACTCTTGCTGCTGCTGCTGCCGCCACCACCCCTCCTCATTCATTCATTCATTCGTTCATTCCTTCTCCATTTTTCAGCAGTCTCTCCAGTTCCCTCTCTGGTTTTTCAAACATCTTAGCAAATTTCCATTCAAATGCATTAACTTGCCCCAATTTCAGGGTGAGCTAAACCAGCCCCTGCTATATTCTCATGTGTCAAGGAGGGGAAAAAAAAAAATGTTCCCCTCCTAACTTTTGCTACGTGCCTGTCTGGGAACAGGATGGAAGAGAACATCTTATTCCTTCCACCAGTGCAAACTCGGGTAACTGCACAGCCTTGCCAGCCTTGGACTGCATTCTCCTGGCCTGGATGCGTCTGATTTGCAGCAAAGGGTTGAAGCTGTCCCCGTGCTGGGTGTGCACAGCAGCGGGGCTGGCTGCCGGTGGCATTGCATGTCTGCTCTCTGCTGTGAATCACAGCCAGCCTTACTGCTCCACGTGCCCATCACTTTTTCCACCTTTTTAAGTGCGCTGTGTTCCACATTAAGGAGCTGATTTGTTTGGGTGGAGAGGCTCTGGGAGGCTTTGGCTACTATACATAAAGAGTCATTGATCTTTTAGGGAGTTTCCTCTTTTTTTTAGCAAATACTTCCTTTCCTCTTATTAACTACTGTATTCTAGTTTCAGTCTTCAGATGAGGAAAACAACCAGATTTTAAGCCAACAGCATGCTTATAAGCACAGAAATGAATATGCAATTGATAAGAAATGCTAACCCCCAGGGAACTGTCTGGGTAGGATATAAATGCAATACAACTATCTCTTTGCTGAATGCTGGTTTAAAAAAAAACGCAACAAAGCTCAAGTGGTTTGCAAAAGCAAAAATATTTTCCACCATTCTAGCCTTGCTTGTTTTTAATACTCAGGTCTACCTTTGTAAAAAGGAATGTTTTCAGGAGCAATCCAACAACCCTCACCTTTCCAGTGCCATCACTGACAGACGGCAGCAAGGTTAAAGGAAACCCTTCAACAGAGCTGCTGAAAATTCAGATTGCTCCACTTTGGGCAGTGAATGTATTAATCATGTTTTATACAGCTTACCCTGAGTCTCTAGAAATCAGAGAATCATTTGGGTTGGAAAGGATCTTAAAGATCATGTATTTCCAACCCCACTGCCATGGGCAGGGACATTGCCACTAGACCACGGTGCTCAATGCTCCATCCAACCTGGCCTTGAACACTGCCAGGGATGGGGCATCCACAACCTTTCTGGACAACCTGTTCCAGTGCCCCACCACACTCACAGTAAAAATATAACCTTGGTTCTCCTGAAGGTGGAGAACCAAGTGAGATTTAGTGCTCTGTGGTGAAGAGGTGGTCAGGACAGAGGCTTGAGACACTTATGTCCCTTTTCAAAGGCAAATGAGCTATTTAACATTAAAAAAAAAAAAACCACTGCTGGGAGTGGCTCTTGGCTAATATTTTCCCCAGCTCAGAACACTTTAACAGAGGAGAGAAACATAAGGAGGGATTCATCTTGATGAGAGAGGGGCATGCATTATCTCCAGAGGGCAATCCATGCCACCATGGCTCCACATCAGGATTTCAGGAGCTGTTTCTCCTCCCTGTTTGCTCCACAGCCACTACTGGATGTATATCCCACTGCTGGGGCTGCAAACAGTTGTTCTGGGTGGCTGGTGTCCACTTTCAAGCTACTGGCAAGGCTTACTGCAGACTCATTGCATCACTGCTACCTCCCAGAGACACATATATGGCAGAGAACAGCCAAGTCAAGGGGATTCCCAGCTGAGCAGTTTGGTCGGAAACAGGGTGATAAGGCGTGGAGAGATCCCCACAAAACGAATGTAGATGAAGGTAGTGGCCCCTTGTTTTTGACCCTGACATCTATGAATCTCCATGGGGCAGACTTTTAGAAGGGTCTGGAGGATGGTCACAGCATCTAATCTCCTGCCCCACCTGTGGGATGATGTTTTGCCCTCCCTCATGTTCTGCCTGATGCCCTCACAGAAAAGCTGCTGGGACCCAGGCGCAAATCAACCTATTTCTCCTGTTTCAAGATGACCCACCCCACATACACAAGGCAATTTAAAGGCTGCAATTGCTTTTCAGGTTTTTATTCAAGTCGTTTTTTGATGGTGCCCCAGGGCTGGGCAGGAAAATTGGACCACATCTACTGTGGTGTGGGGCAGTGTGGAATCCCAAAGGTCCCTGGCTGTGCTCTCATGCTCAGATGGAACTTCCCACGTTCCAGTTTGTGCCTGCTACTCCTTGTCCTGTCACTGGACACCACTGGAAAGAGCCTAGCTCTGTCCTCTTGACCCCTGCCCTTTAGATATTGATAAGCATAGAGAATATCCCATCTCGGTCTTCTCCAGGCTACATGACCCCAAGTCTCTCAGCCTTTCCTCATAAGAGAGGGACTCCAGCCTACCTATCATCTTCATACCCTTTACTGGACTCTCTCCAGTAGGTCCTTGTCTCTTTTGACTTGGGAAGCCTAAAACTGAGCATGACGCCCCAGACCTCAAGAGTCAGTTCTGTCCAACTCAGTCCTTTAGCCTTGTAGGAAAGCATCAAGCAACCACAAGATGCTAGTACAGAAAACCCCTCCAACAGCTCAAGCTATGCCAATTGCTTTGTCTTGCAGTCCAGCAGGACAGATAACATCAGTGTCTGAAGCACTACCTAGCTAGGAATTCAGATTTAAGACGTATTTTATAACCTTAATTATTCCCTCTACCTGCCATTGCACCGATCCAAATCTATGAACAACACACATCACATCTCTATATAGACCAAAGCCACAGATACTTCCTCTCCCTCCCAAAGCTAGCCAACCCTGCTGAGAGGCATATATAATGAATCAAAGTGATATGTAACAGCTGTAGTAATTTTTCCTGCCTTTTTCTGTTTTGCTCTTTTAAAGTCTACTCATCTGCTTTGGACTTTTGCAGATTTTATTTGAACTACACTCTAATGAAATAACACAAGCAAATGACTGCTTAGAAAGTGAGCTTGAAACATCCTCTCAAATGAAAAACAATATGTAAAATGTCAAACTATGCAACAAGCAAAAAATAGCTGCTGGGGAAAATATTTAAGGAAATCACTTCATTGTGTTAGTGATAGAAATGATTCTCTTTTGAAAACATTATTAGTAACAGATGTATACTTCTGATGAAATGGAGGACATTCTGTAATATTAAGAGGGTATCACACACTGTATAAACTCTGGACAGAGAGAAACTTCAAATTATCGAAGACAATCTTTTAGCACATGGATTATTAAAAGACTAACTACCCAGGTTTTGGTGCTAATTCTTAACAGTTCAGGAAACTGTTTGGCTTTCCTAAAGGCACTCAGCAGTCAGGATAACAGCATTTTTCCCCAGCTTGCAATATATCAAAAGCTCCACCAGAGCATTTATCCCCCCAGGACTGCAAGGACTTGTCATTAAAAAAAAAATCTAGGGCAAAATTGCCTTATTGAAAATAATTATTGAAGAATTATTCAGAAGAATAAAATTATAAAACAAATACCTGCCATAATCAAGAATTAAAATAAACTAACATAAGCTCATATTCCTGTTTTTATTCTCTATCAACTGCAAGCTAGTGCCATGTCCAGTTTCTGTGACCAATGATAGTTTGGGACACAAAGCAAGAGCATATTAAGCAGAGCAAGTTGTTTTTTGTGCTTCACCAAGGCAATCCAAACAAGACCTACTACCAAAACCACAAACAATAAAAATCACATAATTTACTGCTTTAAACCCACTTCTTCCACCAAGCCAGAGACTTGCTATTGGCTCAGTTAAACCAGACCTGAGCAGAACTTTGGTTCAAGCCCTGTAAAATCATACACAAAAACACATTACCTCTGTAAACAACAACAACAACAAAAAAATTAAAAAGAAATCTGCTATCTTTGCTTTTCCTCCAAAGCCACCCCTCACCTGCTAACAAAGGTGCTGTGGATATAAGGGAAAATTCTGATCAAGAACACCTGTAGTTAAAGACTCCTCTTTTCCATAAGCTGTTGGTCAGGCCTTATTGATTTCAATACATTGTGATATCCAGGTTTATTTTATGATGCCCCAAGAGCTGACTCATGACTTTCAGCCATCGGGGTTTGCCAGGATGGAGGTACATAAAACACAGCTGATTTCTCTGCTACAAGGCTCCAGGGCTGAACTGTGACCCAAAGTGATCTAATAGAGGTGGGCTCAGCCTTGGCTTTCCCCTAGGCTCTGTGTTTGAACATGGGCAAGGTAGTTCTTCAAGGGGTTTCCAGACAAAGTAGCCCTAAGATGTAGATTCATCACTGAGTGTAGAAATCCCACTTGTTGTAAAGCTCAGTTACCCACCACTGTGGACTGGTCATGAGGGGTATTGTGAGCAGGGAAGTTTTCATAGCACCAAAGAGATTTCCTTTTCCCATCTGTTGTGTTTCATGGCTGCATACAGCCTTGTAAGGCTCTCTGCAGCTGCTCAGTGTTCAGACTGAACCTCTCCCAAATGTTTGCTTTACTCCTGTCATTTATTAGCTGGTGAGATATTAATTTTCACTGTTTTATCTTGATGCTCTGTTTATCCCCAGCTGTTGTGAATGAAGAGGGATAGGATGCCAGCAACTAATAAACAGGATGATAGTGTAACTTCCTGCATTTGGAAAAGAAACATGAGTGCTTTTATGGTGTACATTATTCTAACACGCTGGTTTTCCACAGTGAACATTTTATTTTACATTTTTCATTCATTACTACCAGCATTTTTATGCCCAATGGATGCTGCAAGGCAACCCTTTCTCAAAAAAATTTGCAGCTTTTCCATAAACCTTTTCTGCCCAGAGCAGAGCCTCTCCAGTAAGGTTTGGATGGGTGGTTATCAGAAACTCTGTGCTTTTTGACAAACCTCAGCTCTAGGACCTATAGGCTTTTCTGTATTTGAATGCTCAAGGGAGGAACCCTGCAGCACCTGTGGCTAGTCCTGCACCCATGGGGGAGCAGAGCCCAGCTTTCCCCTTCCCATCCGCTAGCTGTACCTAGGTTTTCTGGGGGCAAGCAGTAAATCAGGGATACTGTCCAGCAGAGCAGGTTCACTCCAATTGGAGGCACTGGAAGATTTGGTGTGGACTGAAACAGCCATGGGGATGGATGGATGCCAGCTAACGAGGATGATTTTTAGTCTTTTTTTGAATGATGGAGATACCTCTGGCTGCTGCAGCTGCCTTTATAAATTGAGGAGCTGCCAACAACAGGGAAGACTTGCCACATCTTAATCAAAGCTGTGTGTTATCTACTGGCTCTAGGCACCTATTAAATACCTCTCCACCAAGAATTTGTTATTATTATTATTATTATTGAAAGTGGGAGGAAAGGTAGAGCCTGACTGATGCTATATGGCATTCAGAAATGCCATCTGGAAAGCACGGAAGAGCAAACACTGCAAACCCCTTCTCCCAGGGAGGACCAGACCTCAACCTGTCTTTGACACGTGGGGAGCCAGTGGCAGTATCAGGAATGCATTAGGTTTTGGGAAACAAGGTGAAGGTGGTTCCTTCCTTTCTGCTAATCCTGCCTCTGATAGCCCTGAGAAGTGTCTCTTCAGTGGAAGAAGGACCAGCTGTTCAGATGTTTACTTCTGAATTTTCCCTAATTCCTGGCACTTGGTCTGTTCCTGGCTGTGCCAGTGATAGCCATCTGTGTAACTATCCTGGCTTTCCTTAAAGAGGGGTTTAGTCTTCTCCCTCCCCCGACCTTTTAGTCTCTTCTATTGATTGTAACAGTCTAGGTTGATGGAGTTGGCAAGGATAGTAATAAGAAAATCAGTTTGGTTTTTTGTGGTTTTTTTTTGTGTGTGGGGGGTTTCTTCTTTTTTTCTTTCTTCTTTTTTTTTTAAATAATGATCTGATTACTAACTTGATGTTTGACTTTCGGCTACTTTGACTAATTCAGTTCCTTTTGGGGAATGAAAAGTATTAAATCACTGCATTCCCTTTTGGGAGGATATTTTCTCAGTTAAGCAAGCCTTGCTAGTTTCTGCTCTGTAGGCTTAGAAATGAAGATTAAATAATAAATTTGCCTTCTCTATGACAACAGATACACAGCTCTCCTGAAGGAGATGTTGTTTCAGAAGGCTTGCCAGGTGGACCACAGATAAGAAACTTACATAAATTATATTTTTTTGCTCCAACATGTAAAATATTATTCTTGTGGCCTTTCCAAAATATGATCAGCTGGCGCAGGCTATTATACCACTAGGGCTGAGAGTTTAGAGGAGTGAAAGAGCTTTTTGCTGTACAGCTAGATCATGTGGCTTACTTGAGTTTGGAGTAATTAAATTTCCATTTGTATGCTTGAGATAGCTGGAAAGGTGAGCTGAGGCAAAAAGGCATGTTCAGAGCAACTATTCTTATCTTCACGATCTTGAGGGTCCTTTCCAAACATAACGATTCTGTGGTTCTGTGTGATTTAAGTAAAGCGTTTGACACTGTCTCCCACAGCTTCCTTGCAGCTAAAGTGAGGAAGTGTGGTCTGGATGATCGGGCAGAGAGGTGGATTGTCAACTGGTTGAAGGACAGAAGTCAGAGAGTAAGGTCAATGGGATGGAGTCTAGTTGGAGGCCTGTGTCTAGTGGAGTCCTTCAAGGGTTAGTACTGGGACCAGTACTATTCAATATATTCATTGATGGCCTGGATGAGGGAACAGAGTGTGCTCTCAGCAAGTTTGCTGATGACACTAAACTGGCTGGAGTGGCTGACACACGGGAGGGTTGTGCTGCCATTCAGTGAGACTTAGGAAGGCTGGAGAGTTGGGCAGGGAGAAATTGAATGAAATTCAACAAGGCCAAGTGTTGAGTTTTGCACCTGGGAAAGACCAACCCCATGTATGAGTATAGGTTGGGGACTGACCTGTTGTAGAGCAGTGAAGGGGAAAGGGACCGGGGGGTCCTGGTGGATGGAAGGATTACCATGAGCCAGCGGTGTGCTCTTGTAGCCAGGAGGGCCAATGGGATTCTGGGGTGTATTAGAAGGGGTGTGGTTAGTAGGTCAAGAGAGGTTCTTCTCCCCCTTTCCTCTACCCTGGTGAAGCCGTATCTGGAATGTTGTGTCCATTTCTGGGCCCCTTAGTTAAAGAAGGATGAGGAACTGCTTGAAAGAGTCCAGTGCAGAACTACAGAAATGATGAAGGGGCTGGAACATCTTCCTTCTGAGGAAAGGCTGAGGGAGCTGGGTCTCTTTAGCTTGGAGAAGGGGAGACTACGGGGTGATCTCATCTATGCTTATAAATATGTGAAGGGTGAGTGTCAGGAGGATGGGGTCATGCTCTTCTTGGTGATGCCCAGTGACAGGACAAGACAAGAGGCAAGGGCTGTAAGCTGAAGCATAGAAAGTTTTGCGTAAATACAATAAAAATTTTTTTCCCAGTTGAGGTGCCAGAGCACTGGCCCAGACTGCCCAGAGAGGTTGTGGAGTCTCCTTCTCTGGACATGTTCAAAACCCGTCTGGACGCGCTTCAGCGTGACCTGGTCTAGGGAATCCTGCTGTGGCAGGGGGGTTGGACTAGACGATCTTTCAAGGTCCCTTCTAATTCCTAACATTCTGTGATTCTGTGATTCTTATGCTGCTTGTAAAAAATAAAATAAGAAAGAATGACGGCAAGAGGGAATGTGTTGGTCAGATGTTTCAATAGGACAAGTGAGAGACCATCATATATTTTGAGGGTTGGTGGTAGAAATCTAGGCTTAACATTTTCCTGTGTATTAGGTATTACCTGGGACAGCACAGGCAAGAAGAAAGCCATCTAGGTCCACAAGAGTGCTTAAATGCCAATTATGTGAGCAATCATTCCTTTTCTAAAGAAATGCTTGCTATCAAGCAGACTGTGTCCAGAATTAAAATATTTTTTCCTGACAAGTGCCACAAAAGCATTGCTAAACACGTAGTTTGGTTTTTATATCTTGTGCTTCATCCATGCCTGACCAGCAGTGCTGTTATTTATCACTCTTCCTGTTTTTATCCCTTAGGTCTCACACTAGGTGCTTTGAAACAAAGAGAATAAAAGGAAAACTCAGATAAAAGACCAAAATGAAGAAACATCGACATCTGCCCTTTGTGGCAGTGTTCTGCCTCTTGGTCTCAGGCTTTTGCTCTGTTCGTGCCCAGCAGCAAGCAGGTAAGACCAGGCTGCTTTATCTGACTTTGCCCCCTTCAAATGTGTCACTGGTTTGCTCCGATGAATTTGCACCGTTTGGTTTTTAGCATGCATGTCAATGGTACGTTGCGGTTTACCTTCTGCTCCTCAGCAACCACTCAGCTGAGGGTCCCTTTGGACCCAGACCTTGGCCAATGAGCGTGCTGCCTTCCCGAGCATGTCGCTGGCAGGTGGTGTGCCTTCGAAGATGCTCTGTGGGGGACAGGGATGTGGGTTGTGCACCCAGAGTGGCCCTGAGTGGGTTTTCTCCTGGGCAGAGCTGTTTTGCCTTCCTTGCATGTGTTGGAGGGAATTTTGCAGCAAAAGGAACACTGACAGTGACCTGCAGAAAGGCTGTTTGTGGGGTTTTTTTAAGAGGAGGCACTGGTGTCTGTGGGACTGTAGTTAGTGGCACGGGGGGATAGCAGCAGGAAAAATAAGGAAAACTCGTGCCAGCACCTCTGCTGCTTAAACTAAGCAGCTCTTTCTTCCTTGGGCACTGCCATGGAGCCAGCAAACCCTGATCCAGCAGAGAAAAAGCATAGGAGACCATGGGTGATTTGAAGCCAAGCGAGACCAAATTCACACGTGAAGCCACAGGCATCTTTACCTGGCTCAGGGCTGGCATCCATACCCAGGCAGTGAGGGTCTGGGAAGGGAGAAGCATCTTGCCTCTCCCTCTCTGGGAAGTGTAGGTCGCATGCTGCTCCTTCCTGTCCCCCAATGCCTGCAGTGAGCGGGTGCTGATGGCTGCCTAGTTTCTCCCCAGTGCTGCTCGTTTTGCTTTGGGCAATAAGGGGAAGCTAAGCTTCACTTTCACCATGCGAAAGAGGCCGTTGGTCACTTGGGTGAGGAGGAGGAAGAGGAGGAGAAGGAGGCATGTTTGCACTGACTGATAGAAAACCCTAAACCCCCATTTGTTTTTTTAAAGCTGTCAAAACCATTGCCGTGGCTGATATAATATTTCTAGTGGATTCTTCTTGGAGAATTGGGAAGGAACATTTCCAAATCGTTCGAGAGTTTCTGTATGATGTTGTAAAAGCTTTAGATGTGGGAGAAAATGATTTTCACTTTGCCCTGGTCCAGTTCAGCGGAAACCCCCACACAGAGTTCCACTTAAATACCTACCCCTCTACCCGAGACGTCCTGTCCCATATTGCCAACATGTCTTACATGGGGGGAGACACCAAGACTGGAAAAGGATTAGAGTACCTAATCGAGAACCACCTCACTAAAGCTGCTGGAAGCAGAGCCAGTGAAGGCGTCCCCCAGGTTATTATAGTGTTAACGGACGGTCAATCCCAGGATGATGTGGCTCTGCCATCATCTGTCCTTAAATCGGCCCATGTAAACATGTTTGCGGTCGGCGTGCAGGATGCAGTGGAAGGGGAATTAAAGGAAATAGCGAGCGAACCCTTCGACACGCACCTTTTCAACCTAGAGAATTTTACTGCTCTCCATGGCATAGTTGGAGACTTAGTGGCGAGTGTCCATTCATCCATGACTCCAGAAAAGACTGGGGCTAAAGGACTGGTTAAAGACATCACAGGTAATGGCTGACTGTTGATGGCTCTCATCAGCACGATATCTGCTGGCGTTGTGCTGTTTAAAGCATTTGTAGGGTCGAGACTGAGATGGACGTTCAGAGTTTTAAAAACAAAGGTTTGAAGCATGTGGCCCTATGTTTGTAGCTGTCAAGCCTGCTGCTGTTTGCAGCCTAAGCTGGCATCCCTGCAAGAGCTGCCAGGAGGTAGTGCAGGAGCCCTTGGACGGGCAGTGGCCCCTTGTGGCCATCTTTTTGTGCCCATGGCATGCATATGCAAATGTAGGGAGCACAGCAGAATTATTAAATTGTTCTATCCCCTCACTTCCAAAGCAGGGAAGTAGGGGATGAACACACCAGTCTTGATGGTGACTCTTTGAGGCCCCGACCGAAAACGCTCTGGAGACAGAGGTCACTGGTGGCTGCAAGGACACCAGATGGGATGTTCTCTTGCAGCTAGTGAGAGAGATAGGCAAAGTGCTACTCCAAAAAGTCACATTCTTGACTGAAGACAGCAAAAGCAATTCAGTGAAGAACTTCTCCACTGAAACCCCACCCTTAGGGTCTCTTCTCATCTACTTGGAGAAGGTGCTTGGAGAGTCCCTTTTGTGATGCCACCCAAATGCCTTCTTTACAAGCCAATGGCTTCCACTTGCTGTAGTGCTGGACCCTTCCTGTAACCAAAACCTCTCTTCAGACCATGTTGGCTTCAATGGATCTTCAGTGACCACAAGCTGGGGGCTCAACTTGCCTGGAAAACAGTGAGACAGCCTTCTTCCATCCTTTCTCTGTTTATGAAATTTCAGCATGAAAAGGGTCTTCTGCGCAGCTTTGTTGTGTTTCAAAACAGAAGTCCAACACATCAAACCTTTCTTTTTATTCCTGAGACTCCATCTGAAGGTCAACAGCTTGTGGGCTGATGTAAGGCAACGGCAGTGTAATGAGTCAGTGTAACATTAATCCCCTTGTGTTGTCTTGCCTGATTAACACTCACGCCAGCCCCACTAGGTGCTCTCCATCACTGCATGACACTGAGCTACACCAAAAGGCTGTGCTCACGCGTGTTTTTGTTGTGCAAAGTGCTTGACAGGTCAAACACCCAGATCACATGAAAGCCACAGAGAAGAAAAGCACCTGCCCCAGAAAGATGACATAAGTTTGCCAACACTAAGAAAATCATATCAATGTATGTGGAAAATGAATGTTATACACAATCTGCTGACAGCACTGCAGTGGCTGTTCAGCATCTTTGTCACAAAGGATCCCAGTGCTTCCCTGTGGAAATCAATAGGGGAATTGGTCTTTGGTCACTGGCTGTTCTCTTCCAGGGCACACCAGCAGGTAAACCTATAACATATAAATATCTGGAGTCACAGACATTTCTTTAAAAACTTTAAATGCAAAATTTTATTTCATGTATCTCATGCATTTCTAAGTTCATTTCTACTCAGAGATAATTTTTGCAACTCTCCCCTTTATAACATAAAACTAAGCAAATCCTACTATTGTAGTTTTGCCCCTGTGTGACTCGTGTGGGCAATCTATGGAGTGTCATTAAACATGGGAAAAGATATGACAGGTCCCAAATATTGTCTGACAGTAGCGTGCAAAGCATGGTACTGTTTGCATAAGAGTTTAAGAAGTCATTTATTCAGCTGATAACTCCATGTAGCATTTACATTTGTATAAAAATGCCATGCCTGTTATGCTAGAAATGAGCCCTAATATGAACCAGAAATGTACAAAAAACGCCAACAAAACAGTCTCATAATACTTCCAGTACAGCTGTTGTTCTGTGGCAGTCCCCAGAGCACACTAGCATAAGTATGAATGTCAGCCCCAAGTTCTCCCTGATTCATTGAATCTTAGCTGTCTGTCTCATCTGACCCTCCTTGCTTAGTTGTGTAACAAGCATGCTTTTATTCGTTCTCCAACACCAACTTGTTCCATAAACGTGCACTGATGTACAAGGTTTTTTACAGTGATGACGAATTATCCAACGCATCTGTTTCATATCTATTTTCTCTCTTGTGGAAGTGACCTGTGCTGCTGTGATGACACCCATTGGTGTCTGAACTCTTGTTCCTCAAAAAGATGTCCAGGGTATCTAAAGCAGTGCTGGGTACAGCCAGCTTTCAGATTTTCCTTTTATTTATATGATGAAGTAGAAAGTGTACATCCCAACTAAAAATGGCACAGTAAAACAACCCTAAGCAACCCTAAATTTCGATTCAATGATGCAAAATAAATCCTGAAGCTCTTTGCATTTCTGAACCAAGTTGATACTGAACCAAGCCACCACTGGTTATTGAGTTGTGCCAGGGAAACAATGGTGACCTGGAGATCTTCTCTTCTGTCTCTGAAATGGTGGCATTATTTGAATCTCTTGAGGGCATTGCTATGTATGAAGACATCTACCAGGAAAACAAACAAGCCAAAAAAAGAAAAGGGGGTATAACTGACACTGCTGGTTAATAAATAATGCTGCAGGTTTATTCCTGGCCTTGCTAAACTACATGAACTACATGCTGGTTTGCTACTAGTTTCACCTTGGCTTTCAAAAATTGAGAGCTTGGTGGACAAATGTTGCTTGTTATTAATTTTCAAATAGTCTGAAATTTGATGTCTTAACAAGATTGGGTAGTAATGGCATGGAAACATCTGAGCATGCTTTGGGGTCATCTTCCCCCCCTTTTTGTATGCATAAGGCTTTTGGTGGTGTTGCTGGCAAAATTAGCTGAGCAAAAGGAGTAAAAGCAGACACCAGGGCATTTTGGGGCTGCTTCGGTAAGTCTTATAGCAAAAATGCTTCCCCCTCAAAGACCTTGTTTATGCCATATGAAAGTTTTTGTTATGTGTATATTCTCAGCAGATGCTTGTGATCGTCTAAGTATGGTCACAACAAATAGAGTTGGATAATTGTGTCATGACTGATTTCATCACCCTGTTTTAACCTGATTCTGCATTCCTTGATTGAATATCCAGAGTCCATATGAGAAGTATAGACCTGACCCCTCTATTGATAATCAATGCATTTTTGTGCAAACTAATTAAAGCAAGACAATTTTTGTGTGGCACAAGTTGACAACTATGTGGGTCAGCTTGCTAGGCAAATACCATCGTGTATATGCTGATAGATGCTAAGACAGTATAGTGCAAGAATAATAATCAAAACCTTCTCAATTATTTGTAACAAATGCATTTCAAATAATAATCCTTCATGGTGGGAGAAGGTAATATGTTCAGCCACTGTTTTTAACCAGCAAAAAAGCAGAATTGCAACAGAGGCTGAAACTTTCCACATTCCAAAAACAGTGGCTTTTTTTTGTTCCAAAAAAATAGAGATTGCTATGAGGAAAACCTCCTATGAATATTACTGTCCTCTCTCACTATTTTCAGAGCGAATTACTACCAAAATCCACTTTTTCTTTTGGCTCCAAATAGTTGGACAGTACTGGCTACTGATAAAATGGATCTAGCTTTCCAAAAATCAGATTTGCCAGGTTTTCTCCTTGTGTGCCAAGAATGCTGACCCACATGTAACTGCAGTCAGTGGCTCAGGTTGCGTCCACTCAAACCATCTCTTGATGGGTGGTGGATGCTGCTGGGATGGTGCTGGGAGGTCGTATTCAATCAGAATGCAGAACTAAGAGGCAAACATCACTTCCTCAGAGAACATGTTTTGTTTTCTCATTTTCGTGTTTCTTACTGTTTTTCCAAGAAACATGTCAGAACACTGTACAACTGCATGTAATCACTCATTTTAATGCTTTCACCTTTTACATTTCTTTTTTTAAAGCTCAAGAGTCCGCTGACCTTATTTTCCTTATTGACGGATCAAACAACATCGGAAGTGTCAATTTTCAAGCCATACGTGATTTCCTTGTAAATTTGATTGAAAGCCTCAGAGTTGGAGTTCAGCAAATACACATTGGGGTGGTGCAGTATAGTGATCAACCCAGAACAGAGTTTGCTTTGAACAGCTACTCCACAAAAGCGGATGTTCTGGATGCCGTGAAGGCACTTAGTTTCCGTGGTGGCGAGGAAGCGAACACTGGTGCGGCACTGGAGTTTGTGGTGGAGAACCTCTTCACCCAGGCAGGAGGCAGCAGGATAGAGGAAGCGGTGCCTCAGATTTTAGTGCTAATAAGTGGTGGAGAGTCTAGTGATGATATCCGAGAGGGCTTGTTAGCGGTGAAGCAAGCTAGTATATTTTCGTTTAGTATTGGGGTCCTGAATGCTGACAGTGCAGAGCTGCAGCAGATTGCTACTGATGGAAGCTTCACATTTACTGCTCTGGATATCCATAACCTTGATGCTCTTCGAGACTTATTACTGCCCAACATTGTTGGAGTGGCCCAAAGGCTCATTTTGTTAGAGGCCCCAACCATTGTGACTGAAGGTATGTATGCCTTTCTAGACTGTTGCATTTCAATGAAATGATGAATGAACAAGATTTGCACACTTTAAAAACATATTCATTTTCTTCAGTTAATTTTTTTTGATTTTGCAATACATCTCTCTGATGTGGTTGTGGAGAAGCAATGGGAAAGACAAAGAGTCTTGTGGCTAACATGCAGAAACTCTGCCCAGTGGGTTATCTTTTGAAAACTGTGAGCTTTTGTGTCAATAACTGGCATGGCATGGGGTTTTAAAGGACACAAGCAGAGTATAAAAAAGCTCATATAGTCCTTATTGGGGTATTTAAGCACCCCAGGGGTAAACACTGCAACACTGTCGGTTCTGGAAACATTTGTGTTGCATAAGCTTACATTATATGTCAGTTGAAAGTGTCACAAGAATGAAATTTGACTTTGGAAGCTAACAGGAAGGTTAAATGTACCTTTATTTCACAGAGCTGAAGTTATCAGCTTGCTAAAACAGTAAAAATCTGTACCTAATTGAAAATGTGCAATATCCTTGGGAAAAGGATGAAATTCTGGGGGGGTTGAGCTGAAAAGCAAAACAGCCCTTAGCTTTTCTGAAGTGAAATCACCACCTTGCCAACATATACTTCCTTTCAGTCCCTAAGCTGAGAAATTTTACAGCTTTCCATGAGGTCACAGGAACTGAAACTGTAGGTGTCAATACTCAACTTAGGTCACTTTGTCTCTCTTGAGTCCCCATTGACATTATTTCTGGACTAGCATTATCTTGAGTGCAATAGAATAATGAATATCTGTATTTATGGAGAAAGTAGGTGATTATGAATTTCTCACTCTATGGTTCTATGACCATGTTAAATTTACTGATAGAGAGGCTTTATGAAAGATACAATATGTTGTATTCCAGAGGCCCCTGGAAAGAGAGGGGATGCAGTTGTACTTAATTAACAGAACGCTTGATGCAGCCAACACTTTTAGGATCCAAGTGCCAGTCTGGAGTTCTATACATACGGTTCAACTCATTATGTATATTGACACAGAAAAGTACATTCATTATGTTTTCACTGATCTATGTCTAAACATGATTGCTATCTTGTGGCTCAAACCAAAAGGAGGGAGACCTTGCCTTGATTATTCCAGAAAAGAAATTAAAGGACTTTTGCTTCTAGCACCCCAGGAAAAACATATTTAGCTAAATAAGCTGAAGTCTGCACATCAAGCTAAAATGTGCATACTAGGACCCATGCAATCCAGTGGAAAACTTCTCTTTCTGCCCCTCTGACTTTTAACAGTTTGAGTGGCAAGATTAAAAATATTGGTACTTTCAGATTCATCTGCACTTGTATTTTTCACTTAAAATGCCAGTTCATTTTAGTAGAAGGCAGTATAGTAGCATCAGCCTGTGCAATTACATACAGATAGATATACTAGATGGAGAAGTGGGTATTTTCCTTTCCCTAGCATCCATGGAAATTAATTTTGACTCTCTGCTTGATTCACATCAGTGCTTTGGAAGACTGCAGTGTAAAGCACTGTTCTGGGAGACACCACAGTCTGAGAGAGATGCCAAACACACTAACATGTCAAATGTTCCTGTGAAATTCTGAAGTCAACTCACTTTACTTTAACTCCAGTCCTTCTGTGATCAGGGGTGTCTTCAAGTGCCTTTCTGCCTCTCTTTGTCTCTTTCCTCTAGCTGCTGGGGGAAGGTCCCTTCCAACCCAAACCATTCTATGATTCTATGATCTGACCCTATGAGTTGTGTACAGCCTTGCTTAAATGTTTTTGCTTTAATTGTGTCCTTTGAAATTACCACCATGGGGTGTTTCTTCCTGTGGGTTTCAGTTCTGGTTTTCTCATTCCTCTTCTCTATGGAAACATACTGCAGGATTTGAGAGCTGCAAGAGGAATGAGTAATGGAGGGAGCTATTCCTCTCCAGCCTCCTTTATCTCTGCAAAGCCCCTTTGATCACAGAATCACAGAATCATTATGGTTGGAAAGGACCCTCAAGATCATCTAGTCCAACCAATAGCCCTACACTACTCTTACCCCTAAATTATCCCCTGAAGAAACACATGTTTCCCACAAACTTTTATATAAAGTCAGAAGTTTCCAGGTTCTCCATTTTTAGCTACTGACAACCTAAGGAAATGCTTTGGACATCTCTGGTAGGTGATACAAAGCAGGGATTTCAGCCCTTGTTATCCATTTGGAATGTTTCCTGTTTTCAGCCCTCTCCTCCTCAAGGTAACTGATGAGGAAAAAAACTGGCTAGGGGGATGAATGCTGGAAATCATGGCTCTGGGAAAGGGATCATTTAAACAAATCCTTGCTGCTTTGTTAGTAGCTCTGTTTTGACAGTCTGGGCAGTCAACTGCAAGCCACCAGTAGCTGACGTAGGGCTGTGGCTCAGGGAGGGTACCACCACGCTCGTTTTCATGTAGGTTCTCATCATTTTGTCTGACAACACCACAGGGCTCTGACAGCACCACAGTGCTTCAGATTTTGACAATCCATTCTCAATCAAAAGATTCCCAGCAAGAGTCTGTGAGATCTTTTGCACTTGCTGACAGAGGCAGGTCTCTTGGGGTCTGAGGGCAGAGGTAGCAGCTTAGTCACAGATGTCATCTCCAGTTCTAAACCAGTCCATGGAGTAGTCCAATCTCATGGCATTCACCCATAACGAGAAACCTGAGAGAGACCTTTGAGAGCACTGCTTTCTATGGCCAGCTGGTGTCCAGCCAAGAAAGACTGCAGCCAAATTTTTGTTCTTTGTTGAAATCCAAAGTAAATACCTACCATGCAGAGGAGCCCTGATGGAACCGAGGGTCTGCCCTTTTCCATCTAGGCAGGACAAGAGAATGTTTGCTGCCACTTCCCTTAGGGTTGTGAGATCCTGATGGTACTGGATCTCCTCTTCCCCTGGGCTGGGCATGCATAGCCATGTGCCCAGGAGGTGATGGACTTTCCACCTTCAATATTGACCCCATGTCAGGAGCTCTTAGGTGGGTAGGTGATTTAAGAACATCCCAACTCCAGCATAATGCAATGATCTGTAATGCTCCAGCATAACTTTGAAGTAACACAAGGTTTCTTTTTTAACTTCAATAGCATGAAATCAGGGAGGTGACGATGTGAGTGGAATTGTCTAAAAAGTAATATTATCTCCCATGTTTAGCATGTATAATGCCTTCATCATAATACTATTGGTCTTGTTAATATTTACTGGGTTTTGGTGTGTATTTGCTGCGTTAATATGATGGTGCTTTGGTTCCAATGCCACAGAACAGGTTATTTTTCCTCCCTAACTGTCTTCTTTCAAACTTAGCCAGGTAACTGGAAAACTAGTTGTGCTCTTTCTGTGTCTTATGCCATCATCAATAATAAAATTTCAGAGATTACAGCCTAGGGGACACATTGTGTTAAAGACATGACAACTAGAATACTGTTCAGCTCTTCCATGACTGGGCTGGATATTCCAAGAAAAATCATAACTTGTTTTTGTTAGATGAGAAATAAGATGTAGCATTTGGAGACCCAAAGTCCAGGTATGTTGAATAAGTGGAGACTGTTCTTTACTTGTGTCATTGCTCTTGGGAACCTAATCCTTCTGAGATTAAACCACTTTCTGGCACGATTCAGATGACTCCATAGCAGATAGAGGGAGCATCACCACATTTTATCTCATGTTCCAGCTGAATGCCAAATTTCTCCTCATTGTTTGTCTTTCTATCTTGTTCTGACAAGTATATGCATTTTAATATTAAGTTTTATAAATGATTAAATCATTGCAACTCTTTAACTCTTCTGTGTTGTAGAAAGGGGAAACATTCTGACAGATTTCTTGTTAGCCCTCTGCTAGAACCTAAAAAATAATTCTGCTTTGAAACCAAGAGCCTTTTAAGGGTGTTGAGAGTAACAGTACTTCAAGCACACAAGAAGTCCTAAACGTTGCTGAACTGTCGACATAGAATTGATGCTCAGCATGTGGTGAAGGCTTCAACTAACATATGTTCATGTGTTATTTGCAGTTATTGAAGTGAACAAGAAGGATATAGTCTTCCTGATAGATGGCTCAACTGCTTTGGGGACTGCCTCCTTTAACGCAATTCGTGATTTTGTTGCCAAAATTGTCCAAAGGCTGGAGGTTGGACCTGACCTGATCCAAGTTGCAGTAGCACAGTATGCAGACACTGTGAAGCCAGAATTTTATTTTAACACCCACCAGAGCAGAAAGGATGTGATGGCTAATGTGAAAAGAATGAAGCCTATGGGTGGCACTGCACTCAACACTGGCTCAGCACTGGACTTTTTGAGGAACAACTTCTTCACCAATGCTGCTGGGTGCAGGATGGAGGAGGGGGTGCTCCCCATGCTGGTGCTCATCACTGGTGGTAAGTCCAGAGATGCTGTTGACCAAGCAGCAGCTGAGATGAAAAGGAACCGGATAGTGATCCTTGCTATTG
Source organism: Galbula dea (assembly GCA_013399015.1). Taxonomy (NCBI): domain Eukaryota; kingdom Metazoa; phylum Chordata; class Aves; order Piciformes; family Galbulidae; genus Galbula; species Galbula dea. The sequence goes on from VWZX01001545.1 coordinate 883,252, forward strand.
GATCACAAAATGCTGACCTGGCTGAACTTCAAGAAATTGCCCATGAGAGAGATTTTGTGTTCAACCCAAATGACTTCCGTGTGCAGTTCATGCAAGCCATTCTTCCTGAAGTGCTGTCACCTATCCGGACACTCTCTGGAGGACTGATTGTCCAAGAACCACCATCAGGTAATTAATTACCTTTTTCCTAATTAAGGAGATATGATTCATATATTTGTCTATTCTTATTCTATTATATGTACAGCTGAAGAGGGAAAAAAGCATCACGCACATTTTTCAGCATAGCTAAATGTTGTCTCTTTGATTTGTAAAATGTACTTGAACAAATCAGTGAATTTGGTAGTGTAGCTGTTGTTACACCTTTGTCATTCCTTCCTGGAGATTTTGTCCTATTCCATATTTGTCACCAACATGTAAAGGCCTGGATGTGGAAAATGTGCTTTACTTGTTAGGTACAGAAATCTTTCAGTGGAGGATTTTTCTCTTGCTTGCGGTTTGTGTAATGTAGGAACAGGACACACTATGAATGTTATAATCTCTTCTCCAGTTTGAAAATCATCTGTAGTGGATATTTGTTCAAGAAAGCTTAAAAGTTTCTTCTGAGTGTAAAGAAAATAAACAAATTTGTTCATGGAGATGTTCAGAAAAAGCTAGCCTCACACTTTTGGACTGAAACTCACCCTTCTAGAGCATATTTACAGTTGCCTTATCATTCACTCAGCAAGTCCTATGAGACTATTGCAGTGTTGATTTTAATTTAATCTGTTTAGAAGACGATCCAAAGCCCCATGAAGCCAGCAGATTCTTTTTACTTGGTTTTGCCATTGACATCAGTGGACTTTGGAAGCAATCCAGTCACTAAAGTCATGTTTTTGAGGCAGTTTCCCCTGCATTTCAAGAGCGGTTCTAGCAGTATAGAGGTTTTAGACCAAGTTTATCAGGATTCCTTCCCAATAAGGATGTTTGAGGTTGAATTAATGTGGCACTAGATCACATTTAAACCTTGCATTTCTGTCTCATGACATGTAAGCATTATAAAAACAGGACTTCTTCCAGCTCCCTGTAAGGTCAATAGTGAGGTTCCCATTGGCTTAAGTGAGTGTTGAACTATGCCTTTTTTTTTTTACTAGTTTCTCCAAGTAATTTAAAATTATAAAATGCAGTGCAAAAGAAACAGAGTTGTTGGAAAGGGTTTTAAAGAATTAAAACCTAGGACCAATTTACATGCAGAGTAGACATTTAAAAATCACTTTGCCAATACTTGTCCTTAATTAAGATGAATATCACGAGACTTGTCATTTAATCAGCTTTTTTTTTCAGAACATATTTCCTGCTAATACAGTTTTGCATGGCTATACACCAAAGCTGACATTTTTATTTTTCAGTGTAAATTAAAAATGTTCCTGCACTTTCTTATTCTTTAAAGCTCATTTGTGTAGCTTCTCTTTTTTTCTAGTCTCTTTGTTCTACTGTACTCACAGCTATTCACATACACAATAAGCAAGTAATTATATTCCACTCCATAAAATTACTATTATGAGTAACATACGTGATTTTTATGCTGAGCAGTCTGGTACATTTCAGCTAGATGTTGTCTCACCCTGAACCTTGAGTGGCTCTTTTCTGAGGAAAGTTTAAAATACAGAAGGCCAAGACAACCTGTAAAATCTGAGAGCAATGCCTGTACTCCAAAGAGCCACTTTCTCCCTTTTTGTTCTAGTACCTGAGTATTTATATATTTCACATACAGGACATCAAGCTTACAGGGTTAGACAAGCTAGAGAGATGGGTGAATACACCTATAGGTAAATGCTTTAAATAGTAAGATAACAAACAGAATTAGGAATGGTCATAAATATATTCCAAACAACTTATTTGGAGGAATGCATTGGATGAGCTCACCCATCAGTTCTCTGAGATCTTATTTCAAGTTTCATCATTTTGGTCTGTCATCTGAACATAACATTTTTAGAGTAAAAAGCACAGGGGAATGACCCTGCAGTGTCTTTTGGTTGACATTGCAGATCTGTGTCTTGGGGCTCAGGTGCTGGGAGACAGCTCAGGAAGGATTTAATCTTAAAAAAAGGAACTGAGAACTGCTTGGCTATTGCCAAAAGTGGAAAATTTGTCCCCTTTCAACAGTCCACAAAATGAGTGTCTATAACTGCAGACATCAAAATGCGGTTTGCTGCATCAAATAAAGATGTCAAAAAAGGCAGGTGTCTCAGGCAGTAGTTGCAGCCTTGTCTAGACCAGCTTTTCTAAGCCTATTAGTAAAAGCTATTTGTAATACCCACACAAAATACCAACCAGATTTTTACTTGGCAGAAGTTTTTTTTCCCATGCAAGTGTAATCTAAGTCTGCCACGGGCTAACTGCTGCTGGCTGCACAGCACGACCAGGGAAGTCATTGCAGGGCAGGAAGTGGCCTTCTCCACCCAGAGATGCATGGAAGCATCCCTGTGGGAAGGAGATTGCTTAGTAAGGGGGTAATAGTGCTAGGCGTCAAAGCACACTTTAGGTGCCAGGAAGCAGAAAAGTTCCCTAAAGCTTTGCTAAAAAGCCCCAGGTAACTATGTGGTGTCTTGCAGATAAGCAAGGTGTCTGTAGGCATAATTCAGTGTTGCTCTGCAAAAATCAATGAAGCTGCCCTTTACCAGCCAAGGATCTCGCCCAGATCATGCAACTCTGGCATTAGCAGCCATTGGAAACACCTGCCATGGCAGAGTCTGAGCCTTGTTGATAAACCTGGTATTTAAAAGAATTTTCAATACATGTCAGAAATCTCCCTTGACTAGCCTGGTCATTTCCAGGAAGGTCGTTGTCACTTCTGTGCTGATCACACTCTTGTTCTTCTCTTTCTCTCCCCCCTTCCTCCTAACAATGTTTACATGTGTGTACAGCATACGCTGTATGCACACATGAAAAAAGATTCTATTTTTGTTTTCTGTGATGTCTCATGTTATTTTCTGTCCTCTACTGCAGTTCAAGTAACCAAAAGGGATATCATCTTTCTTTTGGATGGATCACTCAACGTTGGAAATGCCAACTTCCCCTTTGTGCGTGACTTTGTTTCCACCCTAGTTAACTACCTTGATGTCGGCAGTGACAAAATCCGAGTTGGTTTAGTGCAATTTAGTGACACTCCTAAAACTGAGTTCTCTCTATACTCGTACCAAACCAAATCAGACATAATCCAACGTATGGGGCAGCTGAGGCCCAAGGGGGGGTCAGTGCTGAACACTGGCTCTGCACTGAACTTTGTGCTTTCAAATCACTTCACGGAAGCTGGTGGGAGCAGAATAAATGACCAAGTGCCACAGGTCCTAGTCCTGGTGACAGCAGGGAGGTCTGCTGATCCCTTCTTGCAAGTTTCCAATGAATTAGCTCGGGCTGGAGTGCTGACTTTTGCTGTTGGAGTTAGGAGTGCGGATAAGGCAGAACTTGAACAGATTGCCTTTAATCCAAGAATGGTATATTTTATGGATGATTTCAGTGCTCTGGCAGCTTTACCCCAGGAGTTAAATAAGCCTATAACAACCTATGTTAGTGGAGGTGTGGAAGAGGTTCCACTCACCCCAACAGGTAATACTTACCTTCCTTCATGTTGACTGCATTAAGTTAATCTTGTTTCTCTTGACTGTTTGTTCCCAATATGCACCTTCAAGCCTGTCCAAGGAATTATCAAAGCAGTTAGGGCTGTGGTTAAGTGTCAGTATTTGACTTGATACTGACAGCTTTTAATTTTGTTCAAGTTATTGCAAGCACACCTGAAAGATAGCACAATTTTAAGTCTTTTGGTAAGTCAGGACCAAAGGAGAATCTGAGTGAGTCTATACTCACTAGTCACTAACTCAGATGTTCCCTTTCTGCCTCTATAACAATGTCACAATCTTTAAATGCATTATCTGCACTAGTTCAGGCAATGGGACAATGCACTTTTGGCTGAAAGGAGTGATGTGGAAAGGTTAAAGGCATACCAAAGAGCACAGAGGAGCAGAAATCTAGCCAGGTACAGGTGGCAGGATCCTTCCCCAGAGCCACTTTTACAAAGTCCTCTTATCAGGCTGTCACGGAGGATGAATTTGACTCCAGATATTCAAAGTTATTCTCCAGCATTAAAACCAAAAGCTGTTGGCAAGTATAGCCTGTTTTAAACAGGTATTTGTTCACTAAATCACTTATTTTGTCTATGTGTATATGAAGACACAAGAACCAGGATTGTTTAGCATGGAAAGAACATTAATATTAAAAATAAATGAAATTACTATTAAAATTAAATGCAAGATGTTAAGACATACAGATATGAGCTGCTTGGTTTTGCCTTGGTTATTCAACGAGATTAAAAGGGTATGAAATGGAAACAGGTAAAAGGCTGCTTCTCCTCCCACAATCATATCTCGCCTATGAATTTAAATGTTCTTTGTGATGCAATTAGGAGAAGTACTTTAAGAGAATACAGAAAATGCTTTGTGTGTGTGTGATATAATGTCTATTTGCTATCTAGTTAACCTTTAAACAGAAAAAAATCTTCCATTGCTGTTGTAATTTATGTCTGTGTTATCAACATATTGCTAGGCCATAAAAGTCACTGGCTTAATCCAAACCAGCCAGTTTATGATATGACAGATATGATGTTATACAATTATATGATATGACTATCTGGTGCCTGAATGTATTGAGTCTTAGGATAGAGGTGTCCTGGCTTACACTTCTTCTTCAAATAAAAAAATCAAAGGTAGCATTAGTTCTGTAGCCCCTGAACACTTCAGTAAATAAAAATTGCTTAATTTGCTTATTGAAACCGAGCTAATTTGCAGATTTCCAGGATGACATTTAAGAAGAAAAATGCTTTCATATCTTTTTTCCCCTCTTTTCATTTGTGAATTTTTTCTAGAAAGCAAGAAAGATATTTTATTCCTGATTGATGGCTCAGCCAACCTCTTGGGTAGCTTTCCTGTCGTCCGGGACTTTGTACACAAAGTAATTTCTGACCTGAATGTGGGTTCTGATGCCACACGAGTAGCTGTAGCTCAATTTAGTGACACCATCCAAGTTGAATTTGATTTTGCTGAACTGCCATCTAAGCAAGACATGCTTCTCAAAGTGAAAAGGATGAAGATAAAAACTGGGAAACAACTTAATATTGGAGATGCTTTAGATGAAGCTATAAGGAGGCTGTTTGTAAAGGAAGCTGGAAGCAGGATTGAAGAAGGAATTCCTCAGTTTTTGATACTCCTTGTTGCTGGGAGATCAACTGACAATGTGGAGCAACCATCAGATGCTCTGAAACAAGCTGGAATTGTCACCTTTGCTATCAAAGCCAAAAATGCCGACCTCACAGAGCTGGAAAGGATCGCATATGCCCCACAATTCATTTTGAATGTCGACTCCCTCCCTCGGATTTCAGAGCTTCAGCCACACATAGTCAACCTGCTGAAAACTATGCAGCTTCAGCCAACAGGTACAGGGACACCTGGGTTTTCCAAGAAGCTGAAAGACACCACTTACATGTCCCTTTCAGTTTGGTAACTGGGGCAATTGGGTCTGGTGATGTTTAACACAGCTATATACAAACTACTTTTGTACTTGGATTTTTCTCTGGTCAGACCCTGACCCAGCAAAGCATTAAGGTCCAAACTGAGTTTTAAAGTTGAGTAAGGAAAAAGCTTTTATGCTCAGCTGCAGTAGTTGCTGTTGCCAGTGTATAAAACGTGGTACAAACCTGAAGTAACAGAGTCATTGCCCCAGAGATGATTCGTAAATTGATGTGTAATGCTTAGCAAGTGCTGGAAGAAGCAAATAAGTGTTTGTCTTGATTTCTCTTTCCCTCCTCCCTTTTCTGGAGGAGCAGTAGGAAGTAAGGAGCACTGCAGACTGCAGCATCTTGGATTCACTCTTGCTCCATTATTTTATATGAGATGTGATGGCAGTTTCTACATTTTCTACCTAGGCACCAATAAATTAGATGCTCTCGACTCACTATTGCAATATCAGTAGATGAGTATGGATTATTGAAGAATTAAAAAAATATATATAAAAAGAATCACACTATAATTCACACAGTGGTGCTGGAAATTATGTATGTCCAGCTGTGTAATTTCCTGAGGCAGTCCTAATTTTGAGAATTAGCCTGTCTTCCAACAGCAGGTGGGTCCAAGAAAAAGTGTAATAACATCCACATCACCTCTCTGTAAAAGTCCTGGGCAGATGGACTTAGAATCATAGAAGCATAAAAAAGAAATAGGGCTGAAAGGGATCTCAGAGTGCCATCTTCTACATAGACTTGCTTTCAACAGGATTGTCTTGTCCAGAACCAGCTGCCATTGGTCTAATCTGTTCTGAAAACCCTCTGGTGGAGGACTTCCCAGTCTCCATAATCAATCTGTTCAATTGTTTTTATCTTCATCAATAGACACTTTTCTTTAGAGTCAGACCTCTGCCTTCCTACTCATAGTTTAAGCCTTTCACAGCTCCTTCAACTGAAGAAGGATACAGCTGTCAGCTCATTCCCATGTTTTATGTCACAGCCTTTCACTTACTTAAAGCTTTTGTGTACATCTTGTCTCCGACCTTGTGTCACTAGTTGTATACCCAGCTCATTCTATCTTTCCTTGTGGATCTTGTAGGTTTTCTACCTTTCACCCTTGCGTCTCCAATGTCAGCTTGCTCCAAATGACCAAAGTGTAACAATGGTGTCCCCTGGTCATCTCTTACCCTACTCTTTCTGTGCGGTCATTGCTCTTCCTGTATTTGTGCAGCTTCTGCCTCAACACATCCCAGTGCAACGAGTATTCTTCAATTGCATCCTCCCTTTTCAAACAATTTCTGTTGTCAAGATTATTTTGAGTCCCTTTGACCACCAAATACTGTGTTAATTGCTCACAAAGAGCTGCATCCATCTGATTTTCCTAGTATTCTTGGCTAAAGGAAAGCCACCTTTTAAGAGTACCCATGTTTTTTTCTTCTTTATCTGCTGCTCAGAGACTTTTGGTAGGACTCTTTTTTAGAGGAAGTGTATGAAACACTTTAGTTTAGAGGAAGCGTATGAAACTGGGATGCACCAGGCAACGTCTGCTTCTTCTTCCTACCTGTATTGCTCAACACAAGCTGTATTAATATTCTAGTCAGATGTATTAACCCACCAATTTTCCATCAGTAGTTTTAAATGACAAACTTTATCTGACCTTGTATTAAGACTTCAACTACCTTTGTTAACTCTTTATATGTCTAGCATTCATAAGCATATATTGAAGATTTTATTCAGACTGACAGGCTATGCTTCTGCTTGTCCCACTTGACCCTGCTATAAAGAAGCCGATAGTACTTTCGGGGATGCTGTCCATCAGTTGCTAGGTTTGAAAGGCACTGATGTATTTGTTTGGCTGAGCCGAAACTCTGCGGTTCTGTTAGTCAATAGCAGAACACGCCAACAATTCCAGGATCTCTGACATTTCAGTCTTGTGGGGTTTGTTTTTTTGTTTTATTATTTTTTTTGTGCTTGAAAATAGTAAAAAACCAATCAATCAGCATCTAGCATTTCAGCATTTTCGGTTGAATGTCATTTCCAGCACATTCTTAATTTATCTAAACATGTTCAGTATTATTTTTTCCTAAGTTCATTGATGGCTCAGAAAAGCTTTTCTCTCCCTCTCTTCATTGGCTCCCAGTGAGCACCCTCTCTGCAGTATACTATTTTGTTCAGAATCTCAGTTTTCCCTGGGAGCAAAAGATCCCTGATGCCCCAGACCCCTGTTGCATATTACAGAGCTTCCCAGCCCCCTTGTGAGCACAGAGCTTCTCCCAGCCTCAGTTAGGAGATGGCATTCGGAGTCCCTTGGCACCCTGTTTCCTATGGGTTTATGATTCTATGACTTGGTGGATAAGGCACAGCACAAGTTGCCCTGCAGTTTCCACTGACTTCCACCCATCTGCCTCTTCACCAGAGATTGCATCCAATGGCAAAGGAACCAAACCACCAGTCCTGACACTTTCCTCTCACTGGGCTTTTGTACTCCTTCATTTCGATGTATGTAGAGAACAATAATCACTGCAAAAGAGAATCTCACTTATTCCTTCCTTCCCTTACTTGTCCCAAACAGTAGTTGAGAGAGGTGAGAAGAAAGATGTGGTGTTTCTAATCGATGGCTCAGATGGTGTCAGAAGAGGTTTCCCTCTGATGAAGACTTTTGTCCAAAGAGTTGTTGAAAGCCTGGATATTGGTCGTGACAAGGTCCGTGTTGCTGTTGCACAGTACAGCAACGTCATACAACCTGAGTTCTTACTTGACACTCATGAAGACAAAGCAGATCTCATCAGTGCCATCCAGGAGCTGAAGATTATGGGAGGATCTCCGCTGAACACTGGAGCAGCCCTTGACTATCTTATCAAGAATGTGTTTACAGTATCAAGTGGCAGCAGGATAGCAGAGGGTGTCCCGCAGTTCCTGATTCTGCTGACTGCTGACCGGTCCCAGGATGATGTGAGGAGGCCCTCGGTGGTCCTGAAGACGAGCGGCACAGTGCCCTTTGGCATTGGGATTGGAAATGCCGACCTCACAGAGCTGCAGACCATTTCATTCCTCCCAGATTTTGCTATCTCCGTGCCTGACTTCAGCCAGCTGGATACAGTGCAGCAGGTCGTCTCAAACAGAGTCATTCGGCTGACCAAGAAAGAGATAGAGTCACTTGCCCCTGATCTGATTTTTACATCACCCAGCCCAGGTGAGAAGATGTTTGTGTCTGCACCGAAACCAGTGGCAAAATATGATGTTTAGTAACATCATGGTTGCAACGCAAACTGACAAAAGCAAAGATGGCCACAACTAAGACTCCAAGTTCATCTTGGTCTCACTGTTGATGTACTTAGGGTTGATAGGAGCTGTGTAATTAAGCTGAGCCACCTTTAATGCCAGTACCTCAAGGTGGTCCATGTTGTGTCCACATGGAAGACCTACAAAGTGAATGCTAAGACCTTAATCTTATTTTAAGTTGATGCCTTAAGTCCATGCTATTCCTTCCGGAATGGAAGCTGCACCAGTTAAATGCTACAGGGACACCTTCACACCGTTGCAAATCGAGGTCAGCTTTCTTCTAAGTGTTAGACTGGCTGATGTGTTTTACATTCACCATGCTCATTCACTGGGGGAAGGGGGACGGGAATCAGGCATCAGGAAAAGAATCAGATCTTCCATTTCTGGTCTCACTTGGAGTGAAATCCAGCCAGTGTATGCCTGCCATGAAGGATAGCCACCTCATATCTGCCCCTTTGAAGTCCACCATCCTACTCTATCTGTTCCTTCCCTTCAGAGCCAGACTGTTTTCCTGCATCCCCATTTGTCAGTGCGATATTCAGCAATAATTCAGGCTCTGACCTGAATCACCACTACAGAAAGCATTCTATTAGGAAGCAAAATGCCATCCTGAAAAGGCAAAAGCTGAGACAATAGTAGGATAGAAGTTTTGCTAGAGGACAAAGAAAGAGGGATGGTAGTGTAAAACAACCCCAGGCTTCCTGGCAACCTGCCCTGAGTAAGGAGCATCACCAGGCTACATTACTTTGGGTGGAAATCTCACAAGGAATTATTGTTGTAGATTTCCCCTGCTCCCTCTTGCTCCTTTTGCTCCAACAGCTCTTGTCTCTGGGTTGAACCCAGAGCTGTCTGGTGGGCCTCTCAGAAGATATGACAGGCCACAAAACAATGAGTAACCTCTCCGTAGCCAAAGGCATGGGCCAGTGATGTAGATAATGAGCTTAGGTGCTCCACATAAGCAATGCCTTAAGCAGCTTCTGACCAATACCTTCTTTACTGCAGCTGGTGTGAAGAGGGATGTCGTGTTCATGGTTGATGGCTCCCGCTATGCCGCTCAGGAATTCTACCTTGTTCGTGATCTCATTGAGAGGATAGTGAACAACTTGGACGTGGGCTTTGACACCACCAGGATTTCAGTGGTCCAGTTCAGTGAGCATCCCCATGTGGAGTTCCTGCTCAATGCCCACTCCACCAAGGATGAGGTACAGAGTGCCGTGAGACGGCTGCGGCCGCAGGGTGGCCAGCAGGTGAACGTGGGGGAGGCCCTTGAGTTTGTGGCAAAGACCATTTTCACCCGGCCCTCTGGAAGCCGCATAGAGGAGGGTGTCCCTCAGTTTTTGATCATCCTCTCCTCCCGCAAGTCTGATGATGAGTTAGAGTACCCATCACGCCAAGTCAAACAAGTTGGGGTAGCACCAATGGTGGTAGCAAGGAACATGGATCATGAGGAGATGGTACAGATTTCCCTTAGTCCTGATTATGTATTCCAAGTCTCCAGCTTCCAGGAACTACCAAGCCTTGAGCAGAAGCTGCTGGCTCCTATTGAGACCCTGACTGGGGACCAAATCAGACGGCTGCTGGGAGATGTGCAGCCCTCCGTAGGTAAGGCTCTGTAATCATTAGCTGACTATGGGTTACTATTCAAGTAAATGTTGCCCTAATGTAAAATTAACTTTCCATCCCTTCTCTGTAAACCAACACTTTTCCTTAGTTAAAAGGAAAGATATAGCGCGTGAACGCTTTTAGAAGGAAACATTTAAATATGTGGAAATTCTACCCAAGTACCTAAATTCTAACTTATGGTTTTCATATGAAGTACTGAAATATGTTACTGAATTTGACCTTCAAGTCAAGCACCGCAATGTGTACCGTTGCCTATTCCCATTCAGCAGCTCTCTAGGAGACATAAATCTGGGGCAAAATGAAGCTGGAAACATTGACAAATCCAGAGAAGAGTGTTAGTGAAAGAACCAGATAAGCCACTGAGTAATGCATGCTTCAAATATTAGGCAGGCTGTTACCATACACATGCATACTTGCCCACAAGACCTTTTGGAGATGGTCCCCAAGGCACCATGCCTAAAGTTGGTGAAAATATGACACACATTTTTTCATCACATGACAGCAGATAACACATAATTCCTCCAGCATAGCTTAAGCAAAGACTTGGTACATGAATAATCTTTTCTTGCTTCCCTGCAGATATTTCTGGTGATGAAAAGGACATAGTCTTCCTCATTGACAGCTCCGACAGTGTTAGGCCCGATGGACTTGCTCACATTCGGGATTTCATCAGCAGAGTTGTTCAGCAGCTGGAAGTTGGGCCAGACAAAGTGCGAATTGGTGTGGTGCAGTTCAGTAATAATGTCTTCTCTGAGTTTTACCTGAAGACCCACAAGTCCAAAACTGCTGTCCTGCAAGCCATCCGCCGCTTGAGGCTTAGAGGAGGGTCCCCTGTGAATGCTGGCAAAGCCCTAGACTATGTGGTGAAGAACTACTTCATTAAGTCTGCAGGGAGCAGGATAGAAGATGGAGTGCCACAGCACCTTGTGGTCATCCTTGGTGACCGGTCCCAGGATGATGTGAACAGGCCTGCTACTGTGATCACTTCAACAAGCATTAAACCTCTGGGTGTTGGAGCCAGGAATGTGGACAGGGACCAGCTGCAGATCATTACCAATGATCCTGATCGTGTATTTGTGGTACAGGACTTCACAGGGCTTCGTACTTTAGAAAAGAATGTGCAGAGTATTCTTGAAGAGCTTCCCATACTTACAACAGAACCCCCTGAAATTTTTCGACCTGGTAAGTCTGCTATTCATCCTGTAGACTTTTCTGGATAGAGCACAGAAAGAGTTGGTATAATACGAAAGTGACTCTATAATAACATCTTTTGAATCCCAAACCTTTAGCCACATTCATGTAAAGAACACTTTGAAGAAGATTTTGTTGAGCATTGGAAAGAATAGCATTAAATTTACAATGAGATGGGGGAGTCTATCACAGAAACAAGTAATATTATTTGAAGTGCAGTAAGTGTTGTATAAAACCTTTCTCCTTCTACGGATGTGTCTTGGTTTTGGCTCAGATGTAAAATCATGCCAAAGACCAATGAAACTTAAAAGGTGGAAAGGAAAGAGAGACACAACATTACTTCACAAAGTTCTAAGCATCTATAATATTTATAGATGCTGCAAACAATGATTAATAACTGTGTTTTCTTCATAATATTTTCAGAAAGTAAGAAGCAGGCTGACATTGTGTTTTTGCTGGATGGCTCCATCAACCTGGGGAGAGAAAATTTCCAAGAAGTTCTCCAGTTTGTCTACTCTGTGGTGGATGCCATTTATAGGGATGGTGACTCTATCCAGGTAGGACTGGCCCAGTATAACTCGGATGTCACTGATGAGTTTTTCCTCAAGGACTACTCCACCAAATCTCAGATTTTGGATGCAATCAACAAAGTCATCTATAAAGGTGGCCTGGTGGCAAACACTGGTGCAGCTATCAAGCATATCCAGGCAAAACACTTTGTGAAGGAGGCAGGCAGCCGAATTGACCAGAGGGTGCCTCAGATTGCCTTCATTATCACAGGTGGGAAGTCTTCAGATGATGGCCCAAGTGCATCCTTGGAAATTGCAAAGAAAGGTGTCAAGGTATTTGCAGTAGGTGTGAGAAACATTGACCTGAAGGAAGTCAGCAGGCTGGCCAGTGAGAGTGCCACGAGTTTCAGAGTGTCCACAGCCCAGGAGCTGTCTGAGCTGAATGAGCAGGTGCTGGTTACGCTAGAAGCTGCTATGAAGGAGAAATTGTGCCAAGAACCAACGGATGTTACAAGAGGTAAGCACATTCCTTTCATAATGCACTTAGGTAATTCCCAATGGTGGCTTTTAATATTCAACGTGTTTTGATAGACCTGTTCATCCTGCTTTTGTGCTTTGCAAATAGCCTGAGATATGTCGTGGTCTCAGAGCTCCTCCATGAATGTGGTGGTAGGCTGCAAAGCTTTGGTACGCAAGCTGCCAACTTATGTGCTTCAGCACGTGAACACTCACTCTCATGGCTAAGCTTCGCGAACGAAGATTTGGGAAGGGCTCTACCCACATTTGTCGCAAGCGCGTTGGTGGCTAAAAGGTCTAAAAAGCACATGAACAACCAGTATACCAACACCAGCGAAGTGTTATTGTAGTGGAATAATTTCAGATACGACAGTCTGGTCTTAAATCAATGACCTCCTACAACTACATTTGAGGGGCTCCATTATTTAGTTGCTTTTGGGTTAAGTCTCACTACCGTCCTCCCAAGATGTCTGAGGACATTATGTAAGACCAACCTGTTTAGTGCCAAAACAGAAAATGAAAACTGATGGTGCTTGTTTTGCTCACTGTGTTTATAAGAGGCCAATTGGACTTCTTGGCAAGTTAATCCCTGGCATGTATGGTGTGGTGCACATCAGAATTTCTCTTGCCAGATCATCCAGGGTGCCCACTTGGTCTCAGCATAGGTATATGAGAAAAAGCTAGGGCAAGAGTGATTGTGATTTAAGGTAAGATTGCCTTAAGAAGAAATTCCATGATTTGGCTATTTCAGAAGCCAGGTGAGGGGAACTGGGGTCAGTAAAGCTGGTGCTGCCATTGGACCACAGAATCACACAGAATCACAGAATCATTATGGTTGGAAAGGACCCTCAAGATCATCTAGTCCAACCGATAGTCCTACACTACTCTTACCCCTAAATCATCCCCTGAAGAAACACATCTATCCTCTTCTTAAAAACCTCCAGGGACGGTGACTCCACCACCTCCCTGGGCAGCCTATTCCAATATCTCACCACTCTTTCAGTAAAGAAACTCTTCCTAATATCTAATCTAAACCTACCCTGGCTCAGCTTAAGCCCATTCCCTCTAGTCCTGTCACCAGTCACAAGGGAGAAGAGGCCAACACCCTCCTCCTTAGAATGGCCTTTCAAGTAGCTGAAGAGAGCGATAAGGTCTCCCCTCAGCCTCCTCTTCTCCAGGCTAAACAAGCCCAGCTCCCTAAGCCTCTCCTCATAAGGCCTGTTTTCCAGACCCCTGATTAGCTTAGTTGCCCTTCTCTGCACCCTCTCTAGTAGCTCAATGTCCTTCCTAAACTGCGGTGCCCAAAACTGCACACAGTACTCGAGGTGTGGCCTCACCAGTGCCATGTACAGTGGCAAGATCACCTCCCTGCTCCTACTGGTCACACTATTCCTGATGCAAGCCAGGATGCCATTGGCCTTCTTAGCCACCTGGGCACACTGCTGACTCATGTTCAGCCGGCCGTCAATCAGCACCCCCAGGTCCTTCTCTGCTGGGGAGCTCTCCAGCCACACCTTCCCGAGCCTGTAGCGCTGCTGGGGGTTGTTACGCCCAAAATGCAGGACTTTACATTTAGCCTTATTAAAACTCATCCCATTGGTCTCTGCCCATCTATCCAGCCTATCTAGGTCCCTCTGCAGAGCCTGCCTACCCTCAAGCAGATCGACACTCCCACCCAGCTTAGTGTCATCTGCAAACTTACTAGATTCACAGCAGCTAATTTAACTTAGTACAGTATGACAAGTCCTAACTCCAGGATAACTGACTGCAGCTCAGTCCTCTGGCTCTTGAGCAGTCATCTCCCAGTCTTCTGGAGAAGCTGAGGGAGAGCCACAGCAGCCCAGCTGAGACGAAAAGCTGAGTACAGGTAAAAGGAAACTAATGCTGGCGGTAACCATAAGTGCTTCCTGAGGGCATCAGTGTGATTAACATTAAAGAAAATTCAAATACCTCTCTGTTTCCAAGCCTACATAGGTGTTGGAGATGTTAAATCCAGACAAAAGGCATCTTGCATCTGTATTTCCCCATGCTCCAGACCAATGGGCAGACTGATGGCTGTAGAGCGGCTCCAAGCCCGTGTTAAACATTCCCATAGAAAGGCAGACCATGCACCACCTCATTAGATCAGGCTGAGCAACTTCAGTGCCTCTTTTTATCTTAATTCCTAGCCACCCCATATAATATACTCTTTTCCAGGGACTTGAGATCAGTCAGCTGGTTCTTACCTCTCTCTGTGTCAGTGTGACTTAAGTATGGTTGCTTCAAGCTCAGGCAGAAGGTACATCGACAACTGGACAAGTATTGACAGGTTTTCAAGCAGTAGAGAGAAAGCAGCAGTCTTGGCTGCCTGATAATAATGCGAATTTCTGTTGAACTTGGTTTAGTCAGCTCCTCCCAGTGCTAAGCAACAGGGAAAAAAAAAATAAAATGCAGATTTTCCCAGGTTATCTTTGCTATGATGAAAGGAAGTAGAAGGCTCTTGTGTATCAAATGGTGGCAATTCTGGATGCAGAGAGCGTCTTCTTTAATGACTAACAGAACAATTAAGAAAGTCTGTACTTGAGAAGCACTTATTGCATTGCTCAATGATGATGGTTTCCTCTCTACATTTCCCTTTCAGATTGTGACTTAGATGTGATACTTGGATTTGATGTCACAGATGTTGGGCCTGGCCAAAATATATTCGGTTCCCAGAGAGGTCTGGAGTCCCGAGTTCAGTCAGTGCTGAACCGAATAACACAGATGCAGAAGATCAGCTGCACCGGCAACCAGGCACCCAGAGTCAGGGTAGCCATCATGGCCCAGGCTCAGGGGGGACCCGTGGAGGGTTTGGACTTCTCTGAGTACCAGCCTGAGCTCTTCGAGAGATTTCAGGGCATGCGCACCCGTGGGCCCTATTTCCTCACTGCAGCTACATTGAGGTCCTATCTGAACAAATTCAGATCCTCACCCTCTGGCAGCACTAAGGTAAGACAAAATCAAGGCCACTGGGGTGATGTTGAATAGGAAAGCTGACTTCTTATGTATTTTAGGTGGTAAAGAAATTGTAAATTCATTTTAAAAAATAAAAAAAATGTTTTATAAATAAAATTAGTAATAATAAATTCAGTCACTTAAGCCCTACTTGATCCCTGCACTTTCCCTACACTGTCAAGGTCAGCAATTGTCCTGACATCGCTGAGCCAGTACCCATGAGCACTGCTTGGATGAAGATTATTGCTTTCCTGATTTTTCCTTGTTTGTGCTTTAGCAAAAAACACCTGCATGATGCAATGTGCAGAAACCTGGCACAGAAATGTAAAGCTTCGTGGCAATTCTTCCATCTCCTCTCAGATGGAGCATCTCTTGGAAGAAGGCCCTTAAGGTTGCACATTGTGTTTCATAACTGTTATGTTCTGGGTCCTGACATAAATTTGTTTCTCTCCCAGGTCATAATCCATTTTACTGATGGTGCAGATGACTCGTTAGATCAGCTGGAGGCTGCTTCATCTGCCTTGCATACAGAAGGTAATTTTTTACTCTTCAAGGCAGTGATTATTGTCCATATCAACATGTGGCCCATTTTACTACCATTTCTGGGGAATCCACCAGCTTTTGATAGTAACGAATAAGGAGTTCATGGTTTCTACATGCACTTGCTGTTTTTCATTGCCTTCCCATGATATTTAGCTGTCTGCTGGCACCTAAGTATGTGGGTAACTTGCTCTGAATGAAGATGTTTGTTCAGCTTCATTCGTAATCAAAGAGGTGGATAATTACCTATCCTTACATGAGAGGCTGTGCAGGCTTTGCAGAGCACCTCGCCACATCACACAGCCCCTTCTGCTTCCCCTCCTCTCAGGTGTCAACGCTCTCATCTTCGTTGGGCTGGACAGAGTGAGCAATTTTGACAAAGTGATGCAGCTGGAGTTTGGTCGTGGGTTCACCTACAACAGACCGCTCAGAGTTAATCTGCTGGACTTGGATTTTGAGCTGGCAGAGCAGCTCGTAAGTAACTTGGCACAGGCAGTGTTGCCTTGTAATGCTGGAGGAAAGCCGATGGCTGGATCTCCTGTGGGGCTGAGCTGTGGTTGAATTACACCCTCTTGGCTCTGGTCCTCTCCCCTCCCTATCCTGTGTCAGCTCTTTTTACAGATGCCAAATGAAGTTAAGAGCAGATCACAGTGCTGCCTAATCTAGTACCACTCTTGAAGAAGTCCTACTCTAGCTGAGGCTACAGTGCATGGGATTAGGTTGAATGAGATGGAATAAGATGCCATCAAAAGCTGCCATGCCAAAAAGCCTGCCCTCCACCTATATTTATACTGTTGGTTTAACCTTACGGGTAATGCTCTCTCATTTCTTGTCAGTGCTAAATTTCTTGCAGAAGCACTGCTTTCTAGGTTTCTTTTCTCAAGTGGATACACTGCCTGTATTTCAGACATTCTTTTTATATATGAAAGAACTACCTTTTCTTCTTCATAGGTTTAATTCCCTCCTATATATATATTCCCTCTTGAGTTTTTTGACTGAATTTGCTATCAACTTCGGTATGTCCAGTTCCTCCCAACTTCACGTCTGCTACCAGCATAATTAAGCTCCTTTTCCAGTAGATTTAATAAGATTGGGCTGAACAGCTGATCCCTGTGGTAACTTTACTGGGCCCTTCTCCACAAATTGAAGTGGAAGTCAACCTTGGGTTTTGGGATAAGAGCTAGTCTTCAGCCCATTCCCAATTAATTCAGTTGCCTAGGAAAATCATTTCAAAATGCAAATGTGCAAAGCTGGCAGGAAATATTTGTAGCCAGCAATGTACTTGGCAAATAAAGGGGCTTTTTTTTTTTTCCCTTTCTATTGGATGATGCAAAACCAAGCTGTGATTTCTCTCAATTGATATTTTTTTTTCTTTTTCCTCTTTTGCTGCATGCTTGCAAATCATTGGTGAGCTACTCACTGCAATGACTTTCTTGTGGCTTCTTCCACAGCCTGGATTTGTTTCTTTGGAGATGAGATTGCTCTCCTCAGTGACAGGCACTGCTCTGGGGACTAATCACTAAAGGTGATCACTAAATATGATCTTCTGTTAAATGTTCTCTATGAATTCTGCGCCACACAGTTCCCTTTTAAACCCTTGCCTCTGATGTCCAAAATATAATGTTGACTGCTGATTCCTAACCATGCAACCTAACCAGTCTATCAACATACGGCTTCTTCTCCTGCTGTCATGGGCATTTCAAGGTGGAGAGACCCCAAGATACTGCCAGACCAATGTTGTGCTTGGCACAGGAGCAATTGCACAGACTCGAGGCCTTGCAGGAGTTATGATATTGGGGCTCTGTCATGTTCCTAACATCTTCCTCTTGTGTCATGTGCATATTGCTGCAGGACAACATCGCAGAAAGGACATGCTGCAAGGTCCCATGCAAGTGCTCAGGGCAGAGAGGGGACAGAGGTGTGCCAGGCCCCATAGGACCAAAGGTAGGTCAGTTCATCTGGGGATAAAGGGTCCCCGTGCAGGGTCAGGTCCAACATGGTGGTGAAGGGTGGGTGACATATAGGCTGCATATGTTGTAATGGGTGATACTAACAGGAAGGTCATCTCCACTTACCTCCCCCCAGTTTTAAAACTGGCCCTGTGCCATACATGGATGTTGAGAGCTGCTCTTCTTCCCTTTCCTTAAAGCCTTTGTGTTGTAAAACAGCCAAGAGGGCAGGGATGAGTGGCTGGAGGGAAGGAGTGAATTGTCTTGTGAAACAATTCAGGGATGTCAAAGGGAGATGGTTCCTCTCAATAAGTTGTTTGCATGGATGACTAAGCAGCTGCTGTGTGCAGATCTAGCGAAATCTTGGATATCAGTTTTGAGGGAGATCACAGAACTATGAAAGAAATGCATTTTCTCCATTGTCTTCTAGGGTGCCACAGGTGATCTTGGCTACGGGGGCTATCCTGGTGACGAAGGAGGACCGGTGAGTGATTGGTCCTTCTCTGCACAGTATCGCTCAAATAAGGGGCCTCACCACAGTGAAGTGTTTGGAGTCTTTTTCACTAGATATTTTCTGTTGTTGTTGAGAAGATGAATTAGATGAAAGAGGAAGCAGAACTTAGTGTTTCCCCAGCCTGATAGCCTGAGTTGCTGGTTGCAGCTGCTTCCAGAAGAAGATTAGTATGGAGTTCCTTAAGAGCTGAAGAAGGCATGACAGGGGGAATAGCTGACATTATTTGATGTGACCCAGCTCTGAGCTGTTCCTACAAGGCAGGTAGGAATGTTCACAGCTGGTCCCAAGCACCTGTGAACAGGGTAGAGTGATTATGGACACAATAAAATCCACAAATTCAATAACGCAGCAGCCTACGCCAAAGTTGTCTGTACTGAATGCAGCTGAAAAATTTGAGTTAGTCCAAGAAGGGGTGTTTCTGTCCATCACAGAGGCAGACAACATGAGTCCCATGACTTCTTACTAACATTATTTCATCCAAACTCTTACTTCACAAATCCCACATCACCCCTGGAATAAACAACTCCCCACGCATCGCTCCTGGGAGGTGAAACTAAGGCCAAGGAATTGGTGATGTTCATCACTTTTCCAACAGCACAGGCAGGGGCCAAATGCTGCTGTCAGATGTCGCGTGCAATGCAATCTTTTCCTTGGGCTTTAAGGTTAAGTATGTAATTAGACATTTGCAGAGCTCTGAGGTTTTCATCTTGTTATTTTAGTTTTTTGAATGAGAAGTTTTGTAAAGCTCTTTAATAGCTGAGAGTTAGGGAAATATGTTTCTCTCAGTGATAAAGATTTGCATTTGGTCTCTACATGAGGAAAGCTGTAGACAAGAGATGGTGGGGTGGCTGGACATTGATATTTCAAAATCTGAAGCTTCATTTGCTCCTGTGTTTCCGAACCACCTCCTGTACTTGCTGATGCATGGAGTTAGCTGAAGAGACATGCTTGTTGGGCAAACCTTGATCATTACATTTTTCCCTCCATGAAACAGGGTGAACGTGGACCACCGGGTGTGAATGGGACACAGGGTTTTCAGGGATGCCCTGGGCAAAGAGGAACCAAGGTAAGTGTGGAAGAAGCCCACATGGAGCAGATCCAGAGTCCAGCTGGTGGGATTCCACAGAGGGCAATTCCTGCTGCTTTAGGATGTCATGCAATAGCCACCAAGTTAACTGAAGTAGTAGTGTCCACCTGGCCGAACACCAGAGCTTCAGCAGCTGTTGTGGTTTTAGCATTGCTATGAAGAGCAAAAGGGCAGCCCAGGGACTCAGACTCAATCTGCAATCAGGGCTGATTTATTTTCTTCAGCTTTGCTCTAGGGGAAAGATGTGAGAAGAGATGGATTTTTATTTAACTCCAAGAAGCAGTCTTGGTCCAGGGCTGGGATGGCATGTGGATGGAAATCTGCTGTCGGGGAACAGGGAGAAGAGAGAACCATGGTTGTTGCTGTAAAGAGGAACCTTAAGCAAATGGTTCACTTCAACAGCTATGCCACAAGGCAGAAAAGACGGTGAAATGTGTGATATTTATGGTAAATGTTCAGCAATATTAAGGGTTTGTTTCCCACTATTTTCTTGGATCACAGGGTCCCTTTAGCAGGGAGCAGATGAGTGCATGAAGCAAGCCCTTTAGTTGCAGCTGAGATACTGAGTCTTTTTAAAAAGGTGACCAGCCTTGGACAAAGGCACAGAGACTGCATCTGGCATCACATAGAAATGGGTGCAGAGGAAAAAGAAAGCCAAAGGAGTTAGAATTGTGTCTAAGGACTAGGCTATTTTATTGGATCAACTGGCTAAACCCCATGATGCACATATTTTACCTTGAGTTCAGAGGAGACAGAAGATAATTGGCAGAAAAGAAATAACGGGCAAGTCGAATCCTGATGCAGGAAGACCTGGCTACCCTGCCCTGGTCCTGCCTCTGGGTCTGCCACCAAGCATAGTCCCCCTTCCTCACTTCTGTACTCCATGATGAAGTGGGCAAAAGCAGAGTAACTCCCTTTTCTGATCTCTTTAGGGTTCTCGGGGATTCCCAGGAGAGAAGGTATGCAGCTATTTTCTCATGCCGTGGTGGTGAGCATGAGTGTGTAAATGCATCAACATCTCCCTCCGCATTTCCCTTTCCCCTTTCCCTCAGTGAGCATTTGCCTCTCACCTCTCTTCCACAGGGTGAACTAGGAGAAATGGGTCTGGATGGCATTGATGGAGAAGAGGTCAGCTATTTTAATTCCTTTTCTCTTTATAATGAGCTGCTTCAGTGAAGCATCAAAGAAGAACCTTGAAAGCAGCAAACATGTTAAAATATTTTTCTTTTTTAGGGAGACAGGGGTTTGCCTGGCTCCTCTGGAGAGAAGGGATATACTGGCAGAAGGGTAGGCTTTTGTCACATTTACAATGGGGCCAAATAATGATGTAGAGGTGGATTTCTTCCAGAGGAGGGTGGGAAGCCATCAAACTCCCTGTGGGGCAAAGGTGCACAGCAGCAGAGATGTTATTGGCAGGCAAGGGCTGATCTTGCTAACTCTTTATCTCTTTCTGCAGGGTGATAAGGGAGTTAAAGGAGAACGAGGAGAACGAGGTGATCGAGGGCTCCGTGGAGACCCGGTAAATGTTGCTAGGTCATCTTCTTGATTTTCCACCTACTTTCAACCATCCTAGGGGTCATCAGCAAGCATGCATTCAGGCTTATTAAATTATTATTATAAAATGCTGCTCGATGGTGGCAGGTCCAGTGACAGAGCAAGGACTTGGAGATGACATGGGTAACATGTCTCTTGAAACCAACCTGTCAATCACTGTTTCATTGTATCAAAATTCACCTTCCTCCTCTTCTTTAGTATTATTTCCCTGTTGAAGAGCTGCATCTGTCTGAAGATACCAATAACATTTCATCTAGTTCAGTCAAAAAAGAAGAAAAGACATGTTGGTTCTGAGCTATAGCAGAGTAATTGATGATGTCTGACTTCCATGTCCCACTCACACAGATGTTTTTCATTGCTTTGTTGCTTTCAGGGAGATTCAGGAGCTGATAATACTCAGCGGGGAACCAGAGGCCAAAAGGGTGAAATTGGACCAATGGTAAGGTTTCTTTGTTGATTTTTTTATTGTTATTTGATTTTTACAACAGAACGGGACAGAGAAAGTAGGGGAAAAGGATCCTATCAAAAAGGTGCAAGTTTCTTAAACTCATTGTGCCTTGTCAGAAGGAATATTTTTTCACTGGAGAACGTGGGTTTGCAACCAAGATTTTCTCTGGGAAGATGTCAGTTTAGCAGAAGTTATTTGTAAAAGGTAGGGGGTTTAAA
Organism: Galbula dea; assembly: GCA_013399015.1. NCBI lineage: Eukaryota > Metazoa > Chordata > Aves > Piciformes > Galbulidae > Galbula > Galbula dea. The sequence continues at coordinate 905,186 of VWZX01001545.1, forward strand.
AATATTTAGTATTTTACTATGCTTTTTGGAATATTGTCACTGAAAATAACTTTGACTTGGAAATTAACTTCATATACTTGCAGGTCATATCCAAAAACAGAGAAGCTGTTAAAATGATACTAAATCTAAATGTCCTTATTTACCTGAAACCTTTGAAGAAAGTCCTCACTTGCTCCTTGGAAAATTTCAAACCCCATTTGTTTTCATGTCAGCTCAGAATAAAAATGTGTTTTAAAATGTCAGAAGGCATTTCCCAAAGAATGGGAATGTTAATTTGTGTTAGCTCAGGAACTTGACAGAAAGTCTCTGTGAGCTGTTAGAAGGATTTCCACTGATGCAGGAATATCTAGTAGCTTGTGTGAGAGCACAGAAGGACATGCTGTTTGAGAATTGAACCTATTTTCGCAGTGCCTGCTTGTCTCAAGGCTCTTAACTTGAGTTTTGCTTTTCCCTTAGGGAGATCCAGGACCAGTGGGGCTGGAAGGCCAAGATGGTGAAGTTGGAAGGAAGGTGAGCTGCCAGAGCCACAGTCAGTGGGGTCTGAGACTAGATTCACAATAACTTCTTTCCTCTCCTGCATTCCCATGCATTTTGTTTCACGGGCATCAGAAGTTCAACCTAAAAAAACCCCAGGAAACAAAGAACTCAAAAGGAAAATGCCTGGTGGTTTGCTGGCTTGTTCTATAGACTTTTAAGGTCTAATCCTGAATTTATTCCCATACAAGTAACTCAGTGTTCATATTGGTGGAACTGCACCTGATTTAATCTGGCATGAGCCAGCAATGTGCCCTTGTGGCCAAGAAAGCCGATGGTCTCCTGGTGTAAGAGGGCTCTGGCCAGCAGGCTGAGGGAAGATCTCCTCCCTCTCTACTCTGACCTAGTGAGGCCATGTCTGGAATACTGTGTCCATTTCTGGGCTCCCCAGGTCAAGAGAGAAAAGGAACTACAGGAGAGAGGCCAGTGAAGGTTACGAAGAGAATGAGGGGACTGGAGAATCTCTCTTATGGGGAAAGCCTTTGAGACCTGGTGCTGTTTAGCCTGTAGAAGACCGAGAAGGGATCTTATTAATGCTTAACAGTATCTAAAGAGCTGGTCTCAAGAGGATAGGACCAGACTTTTTTCAGTGGTCCCTAGTGACAGGACAAGGGGCAATGGGCACAAACTGCAACAAGGGAGTTTCCACTGAATATGTAGAAAAACTTCTTTCCTGTCAGGATGACAAGAGCACTGAAACAGGCTGCCCAGAGAGGTTGTGGAGTTTTCTTCTTCATAGAGATTCAAAAATTCCCTGGATGCCATCCTGTGTAACCTGCTCTAGGTGAAACTGCTTTATCAGGAGGGTTGAGTGAACTAGATGATTTCCAGAAGTCCTTTCCAATCCCCACCATTCTGGGAATCTGTGATATGCATCTGCATTTGGTTGCTATGTTTTAAAAGGTGAAAACCAAAGTCCAGCTGGTGTAACTGGGATGTCCGGGGGTGCATTCCCTATTGCACCACTATTGCCTGTCCATCAGGGCACATGGCCCAGAGGCTGTAGAACACTCTTGCAAGCATGTGGGAGCAACTCACCTACAGTGTGGAGGGTTGGGGGATACAAAGAAGGAGAAAACATGCCAAATTTAGATTTAAGAAACCTGGATGTGTGGATTTCTCTCTCCTTCTCTTCCTGGTAGTTTAAACTATTGAAACATAATTTTGGACTAAGAGAAGTGGTGATACACAGGTCTAAAAGTATTAGAGAAACGTGCTTACACAATTGCACAACAAGTCTCATCATTTCTTCATTTGCAGGGTATGGCAGGACGAAGGGGACCAATAGGAGTTAAGGTAAGTGGCGATGGGAATGACACCAAGGGTCCTGCTACACCACTGTCCAGGCAGCCACAGCACCCAGTGGGATGTGCCAAGACACGTGCAGGCTTTGCTCTTTCTCTCTGCCTCCTCTGTCCTCCAAATTTCCCTCCTCCTCCTCAGACTCATCTCCCTGTATGCTTCTTGCTGGACCTGGTGCAAAACCAGCTGCATACATGCCTGGTGCTGCTTGTCCTCTGCAACATTCCCTGGTCAGATGCTTCATCTCCATGTGCTGCTGAAGCAGTGTATAATGGAGCCAAAGCCTAAAGGAGATGAATGCCCATTGATTGCAGGAGGCAAATCACCCAACCACTTCTGTGCTCATTTTCTGCTATAACTATATTCTGCAAAAAACTTCCAAGCAATTGTTCCTCCCTGTTCTTTATGCAGTTGTAAATGCCCTGAGATCTCATTTTCCTCTCGATGGTGTTGACCATATCCCCCCATGTTAATGTGCATTGTCTTATTTTATACTTCAAGGGTACCAAGGGCTCGCTTGGTCAGCCAGGGCCGGTTGGAGAACAAGGAATGAGAGGGCCACAGGTCAGTGAGCTTACAGCAAAGTAAATGTCACAATGCTATTGCACTATTTCATCACAGCCACTTCCTTAAAGGCTCCCAGCAGTGAGAACTGTATTTTTTGGTGCAATATAGCCTGGCTGTCCTGGCCTGGGGCATCAAGCCTGCCGTTGCATTCATACCACCCAAAGTGTGATTTGTTTGAAAACCATCTCAGGCACTGTAGTGTTTGCTTTCTCTCATGATCCTGTGTAGCACTGGTGTGTTTCTGCCTATGTGTGTTGACACAGTCTCTCTTTTCTCCCTCCACAGGGTCCTCCTGGCCAGCTTGGCACACCAGGCATAAGAGGAGAGCAGGGCATTCCTGGACCCAGGGTAAAACCTTCTCAGCCATTTACTCAATGATGTTTAGCAAGAACATCTCCCTGACCTAATAAGATGTAGTAGACAAGTCTTTCCATTCCCCCCAGTCTAGGACTCCAACTTTGTTTCACTCTCTTATAACACAGTCTTCCAGCATGATTCACCTCTCAAGTTATTGCCACATCCCACTCAAGGAGCGGTGTGGTGACTCAGCTTCATAGATTCCCTTTGTTGAAATTGAGGTGAACAAACACCTGAGGTCTGTGGACAGTTAACAGTTTATTTTCCTAAATATTCCCACAATATTTGGCACAATATTGAATATGCAAAGCCACACAGTGATATGTGATATAGACATGTAAATACTTAATGATAGACAATAAAGATAGGTAAATACTTAGTGATATGTGCTATAGATAGGCCTCGTGTTGCTTGATAACTCAAGAGAATCACAGAATCGCAGAATGTTAGGAGTTGGAAGGGACCTCGAAAGATCATCTAGTCCAACCCCCCTGCCACAGCAGGATTCCCTAGACCAGGTCACACAGAAGCGCATCCAGACGGGTTTTGAATATCTCCAGAGAAGGAGACTCCACAACCTCTCTGGGCAGTCCGTGCCAGTGCTATGGCACCTGAACTAAGAAAACATTTTTTCTTGAATTCACATGGAATCTCCTATGCTTCAGCTTACAATCATTGCCCCTTGTCTTGTCACTGGGCTTCACTGAGAAGAGCGTGACCCCATCCTCCTGACACTCACCCTTCACGTATTTAAAAGCATAGATGAGATCACCCCTTAGCCTCCTCTTCTCCAAGCTCAAGAGACGCAGTTCCCTCAGCCTTTCCTCAGAACGAAGATGTTCCAGCCCGTTCATAATCTTTGTGGCTCTGCACTGGACTCTTTCAAGCAGTTCCCTATCCTTCTTAAACTGGGGGGCCCAGAACTGGACACAACATTCCACATGCAGCTTCACCAGGGTAGAGGAAAGGGGGAGAAGAACCTCTCTTGACCTACTAACCACACCCCTTCTAATACACCCCAGAATCCCATTGGCCCTCCTGGCCACAAGAGCACACTGCTGGCTCATGGTCATCCTTCCATCCACCAGGACCCCTAGAAGAGATGGAGGAAGAAAGAAAAACAAAAAAGAGGAGAGAGAGAGTAAAAAGGGGGAGGGAAAGGGGTTTACCAGTCCTGTTAGGCCAGTCTAGCCAACGAAGGTTTTCTGGTGTAGGTGAGTTCTTGTGCAGAAGTCCCCAAATAAAGGCTCTTCCTTGCCTTCCCTAGCAGTTAATACATGAATTCTTTGGTCATCCAGTCCCTTAATATCTGTCACTCCGTTGTCTTCACATGTTGCCAACTTGCCTTTCTCTGTTTCCATACCAGGCTGGCAGTGGGCCACCAGGAACCCCAGGAGAGCGGGGCAGGATTGGTCCTCGGGGACCAAAGGTATGTCTTCATGAGCATTGGGCATCAGCAACTAAAACAATAATGAAAAGCTGCTGGATAAGAGAAAGCTTAAAAAAATACTTGAGATTGACCTCTTGGAGAGAAATTAGCTTGTTTTCACTGGCTGGCACAGTGTGGAGTAGAGCAACCAGTCTATGCTCTGCTTGTTTCCTTCAGCTCCTGTTTCACTGAACAGAGAGGCAAAAGTAATTAACTGAGATTCCCAAGTAATTTTCCAGGGCAGATTCTCAGTTGATGCCCACATGAGATTGTGGTTATGCTGGATCTCTCCAAACCCACCATGTGATTCTAACTTCCCAGATTGACACACATTAGTTCATTTCCATGGCTGTTCCATAGTCCATTTGCAATGGCAAAATTCCCGGAGCTTGGGAACTTATATTTCTGCGGTGTTTATAAAAAGCAAACACCAGCCTGTGTTGGGAGCTGGATGGTCTTGTATGTCCCATTGCTCAGCTTTCCTGAAATCACTGCTACATTTTGTAGCATTGCCGTCTATGTAAGTCAAGCCATGACTTTCTGCTGCAAGGACCACTGGAGACTGGTCTATGTAAAGAAACTAGTGTTGATGTAGTGGGAAAGGCTCATTGTTGTCTGGAGCTTCAGCATATGCTTTAACAGATGCTCCTGTTTTCAGGGTGAGCCTGGAAACCCTGGACCTAAAGGGCCAGATGGACAGCCAGGCCCACGAGGAGAGACGGTAAGTGTGGCCATACACTCATAGCTTTAAGAATGCTGGGCTGAATCCTCTCCTGTGCCAAGTGGAGTGTTTTCCTCCCCTCTGAACTTTGCATCCTCCATAGCACAATATGAGGGAAATCAGCTTTATATAAAGAACATATGGGCTAAATGAGTGCTTTCACATGGCCTGATTCTCATTACTGTGTATAATGAGGAACCAACTGAGTTAAAAATTGTTTGTGCAAAGCAAGGGAGAATAAGCTCTAGTCAGACAGAGCTATAAGTACAACCCTAGTATTGACTGACCTAGCCTGCTCACCATTGTGGACTTTCACCTGGGTTTTGTACGTTGTATATGTATACTAAGCAGGTTTTGATTTAGATTTATAGTTTTAGGACCACATTTCTGTGCTTTTTATCCTTGCAATAGTTTTATCTACAGAAGGCCTTCAAGAAGACCTGCCACATCAATGAGTCCTTGAAGCTGCTGGACCAGTGAGGTTTAAGCTATTCACATACAACTGCATATTAATGACTCTGGATTTCCAATTTCAGGGTGATGATGGACGAGATGGAATTGGTGGCCCAGGTCCTAAAGGCAGAAAGGTAGGTGTACACTCAGCATTCCCAAGTACCAACATGAATTACCAAGGACAAGGAAGGTGCCAAGGTCTCCAGGAGCAGATGGGCAAGGACAGAGCCTAGGTGAAGTTAGATACATACAAGGACAAAAAGCCTATGTGTACCCTGGTGAGAAAATTAGGCAAGACTCTTCAAACCTTTTCCTTCTGCTTTTGTCTTGAGTTTGCGTAGGAAACCTATGCTTCTCCAAGGAAGAAGCATAATGGTTTTGTACCTTTTAGACAGACATCAACATGTTTTCTGTGGGACTTTGAAAACAATGTGCCAGCAACTCTGACAGCTCCTCTAAAGTTGAAATTAGCCTTAAAGGAGCAACCAGACCTTAAAAAGAGTGGCTATTTGCTTTTTATTAATCATATGTGGAGCAAAACTGCCAAATTATTTTGCAGTCTCTGTTTTCCTTCTAACATTTAATTCCTTCAGTTGTTATGTCGCAGAATCAGGTTCATTTTCTAAAACATAATCAAATAAACCTTTATATTGTTTCAGGGAGAACGCGGCTTCATAGGCTACCCAGGGCCCAAGGTACAGTGCAGCCCTTGACCTGTGCATTCATTTTCCAAGCAATGTAGTCATCCATGATCCTGTACAGATTCAGAGTTACCATTTGTTTTTCTCCCCAACCAGGGTGGACCTGGTGACCGCGGTGGTGCTGGAGGCCCTGGTCCTAAAGGAAATAGAGGCCGCAGAGTAAGTTAGACCATGACACAATTTTTCCTTTCTGCATGAATAGTGTGAAAGATGTATACATCTTTTCCCTCAAATGTTGAATAGTGCTCCTGGGAGTCCTCCTGCAAATGTTCATGGAAAGGACTTCTCTGCTCTCTCTCTCTCTAGGGAAATGCAGGAGAACCTGGGGCACCTGGTCAGAAAGGAGAGGTTGGATACCCTGGACCATCTGTAAGTGTTTCTTGCATTGCTGATGGAGCCTGTAACTTCTCCCCTAGAGATACTCCTGACTGCTTCTCTGAGAAATGTGGTGGTCTTTTTTGGTGCCCAGGGTTGAAAATTATGTTCATCACCATGTTCTGCGGATTTCAAGTTGGGCAAAATACTCTTTATTCGTCTTGGACGTGTCTCTAAAAATTCCTAGCTAGCTGTTTATCCTTTATAAATATTCACCCATCCTCAAACCACAAAGCGCAGCAAAAGGAAAGAGTCAAGAGACTGGCTCTTATCAAGCACCAGGATTTCCCCATGGCAATAGGCCACTTAAACCTCTGTCTAGGAAGTTCTCAGCTTTTTATCTTTTATCACTCCACACAGGATATGGTCCATGGCCAAATCTAACTTTCACTAAGCACCCCTGAAAGGCCAAGGTAACTTGGCTTCCTTTGCATGTGAGCCTAGAGCATCATAAATATCCCTTTTGGGTTTGGCTTACATTAGGTTTACTTCTTACATGGGAAAACATTTCCCACTGTTGCTGGAAATACAGCTGAAGACAAGCAGGTTTTCCCTTAGCTTCTGCATGCCCCATTGTTAAATAATTATTCGAAGGGGGTTCATGGGGCACCCTGAAAGCACACATTGAGCTCATTTTTTTTTTATTGTTTAAACAGGGACTTAAAGGTGATAAAGGAGAATCCAGAGACGTAAGTGTGGTATCATTTCTCACTTGTTTTGAAATACTCTCTTGTTGGCTGTGTCACATCTCTCTTTTGTTTTCCCCCTTTCTCCCTCTCTTCTGTTTTATTTTCTAAAGCAATGTGCACTTGTGCGGAACATCAAAGACAAATGCCGTGAGTACATCAGTGCTTTGTTAGTTCCCTGTCTCTACCCTTATATGCTCATCATATTACACAAATGGCACTGACCAAACTGCTTTTTTTCCCCCTCATCTTTTCCACAGCTTGCTGCTATGGTAAGTCACCTTCAGTCCTTTAAACCCCAGCATGACTGTGTGCCAGAATTGTTGCTCTCGTCACACATGCTGTATGAATGATTTACCCCTCCTGAGGACATGGTCCTTGCACCCTAACAACTGTTTGGGACGTTTTTTTTTCCCAATGCACATTTCTGGCAGGTCCCAAGGAGTGCCCTGTCTTCCCAACTGAGCTGGCCTTTGCTATTGACACCTCCTCAGGTGTTGTGAGGGATGTTTTCAACAGGATGAAGCAAACTGTGCTCAGAGTGGTCAACAACTTAACCATTGCTGAGAGCAATTGTCCTCGGGGTGCCCGGGTGGCCCTGGTCACCTACAACAATGAAGTCACCACAGAGATTCGCTTTGCTGATGCCAGGAAGAAATCGAGCCTCCTCCAGCAGATCCAAAACTTCCAAGCGACCTTAACCACAAAGCCGCGCAGCCTGGAGACTGCCATGTCTTTTGTGGCCAGGAATACTTTTAAGCGTGCCCGGAGTGGTTTCCTTATGAGGAAGGTGGCTGTCTTTTTCAGCAATGGGGACACAAGAGCCTCCCCACAACTCAATGATGCTGTGTTGAAACTCTACGATGCTGGAATCATGCCCGTGTTCCTCACCAGCAGGCAGGACCCAGTTCTCAGCAGAGCTCTGGAGGTTGGGATCATTCACCCTTTCATTTTCTGCTCAATAACCTCAGTCTGGTTTTCTGGGGAGATTGATGGTGTTTGCTTCTACAGGCAGTGGTGGTCTTTCAAGTGCTTAGTGCTGAGAAAGCATTGCTGCCCAGACTCATCCAGACTGTCCTTTAGGAGCAAAATCCAAATGACAGCACAGATTGTGAAATGCTAGTGAGCTTATGATGAGTCATTTGTTTCCCAAATGCCAGGTGTGGCAGGCATTTCTGTGTGAAACAGAAGAAAAGACAGCCTCCATAGCAAGAAAGGTCTGGGAAGAAGGAATCATGGTAACATTGTTGGCAGGGGGAAGGTGGATGTACAGAGATTTATAGCAACAAAAAAACCTCAGATAAGCATGCTGAGCACTGTTCAAGTGCTTGACCTTTTTCTTGGAATTTCTCTCTAAACCTTTCCCACTAGTTGATGTTGGGGGAATTAGGCTCTTCCAAATGGGATCCACCAAAATGGTGTGCTGTGTAGAGAGCCTCATAAGAGTTATAGATTGCCCTTCTCTACTTTGAGTGGAAGACAACAGAAGGCAGCATTGTTAACCCCATGTTTTTCTGTTTGCATCTAACCAGATCAACAACACAGCAGTTGGACATGCGATTGTTCTTCCAACCAGCAGCAGTCAGCTGAATGACACTATCAGAAGGCTCTTGACTTGTCACATTTGCTTGGGTAAAGCATCCAATTTCTCCTCTAGACAGGTGCCAAATCCTTCTTGTCATGCAACACTTATTTGGTGGTGGTGCAAAAGGGAGCCTAGTAGGGAGTCAGCCCTTTTGCTGCTGAAGATAAGGGATTCACATTCTTAGGCTGATCAGAAAACATTGGTGTTGTGAATGAGGCTTAGCTGGGCATTCTCCACTTTGTAAAGAGAAGTTCCTTTTTTGGCTGGCTCCCACTTTTACAGCCCAAATACCAATAGCTATATGCTCTACAATATGGCTGCCTGCCATTTATGACGGAGTACTTCAAGGATTCCTTTAGACAAAGGAATGTGTAAAAATACTAAATACATAACCAAATGTGTTCTGGGATGAAATGTCTTTGGTTTCAAGTAATGGACCAGTGAATGTCCATGGCTTGATAGTATTTCATATAACACCAGAGATTTTTAAAATGGCAAAGGAGGTTCATCTTCTGTTCCTTCAGATTAAACCTACTGTATTTCTTCCTAGATGTGTGTGACCCTGATCCCATCTGTGGTTTTGGTACTCAGAGACCTGTATTCAGAGACAAAAGGGCAGCTCCAACAGATGTAGACAGTGACATAGCCTTCATCATGGATAGCTCAGAATCCACCACCCCTCTCCAGTTCAGCGAGATGAAGAAGTACATTTCCCACCTCGTAAGTAACCTGGAAATCAGCTCTGAGCCAAAAGTATCTCAGCACCATGCAAGAGTGGCAGTTCTCCAGCAAGCTCCTTATGAATATGAAACCAACTCAAGCTTCCCACCAGTAAAAACTGAGTTTTCATTAACAGATTATGGATCCAAAGAGAAGATCATTAACTACCTTCACAATCAAATGACCCAGCTTCATGGCACGAGGGCTATAGGAAGTGCGGTTGAACACACAATGGCTCATATTTTTGAAAGTGCACCAAATCCTCGGGATCTAAAAGTCATAGTTCTGATGATGACTGGAGAAGTGGATAAAAAAGAACTTGAGTATCTGCAGAAGGTTGTTATTGACGCAAAATGCAAAGGATACTTCTTTGTTATCTTAGGCATTGGCAGGAAGGTCAATGCCAAGAATATCTATAGTCTAGCTAGTGAGCCAAATGATGTGTTCTTCAAATTGGTTGATAAACCAGGAGAGCTTCACGAAGAGCCTTTATTACGCTTTGGGAGACTGCTGCCATCTTTTATCAGAAGTAAGTATAACAACTTTCAGCCAAGGTATTATGGAAGGGGCAACATGTGAACTCAGAGGGATTAATCTGCCAGTCTCTCTTGATATGGTCTGTACTGTTTGGTCTGTTTGTTGCTGTTCATAGATCTACCTAGTTGAGTATGTCTGGGTTTTGTTCACTTTGACCTCACCAGACCAACCCATGCAGTTCGTTGGTCTGCCAAGTAGAGTTTACACTTCTGTCTGGTTTGGCATGATCTCCACGGACTAACCTGTGGGATCTGACCTAATCACAGAATTATGGAATGTTTGGGGTTGGAAGAGACCTTTGTAGGTCATCTAGTCTGACCCCCCTGCAGTCAGCAGGGACATCCTCAACTAGATCAGATTTCTCAGAGCCCTTCCCAACCCGACCTTGAATGTTCCAGAGCTGAGGCTTCTACAATCTCTCTAGGCAACCTGTGTCAGTGCCTCACTGCACTCATTATAAAAAATTTCTTCTTTATACCTAGTCTAATCCTGCCTTGGCTGCTGGTTACATCTGCAACATGTCCCATGAGGTCCAGTCCTGCTGGGTCTTTGGCCCTCTGTAACCCATCAGCCTGATAGCACTCCCCCGACCTCCCTGAACAACCAGTAAAACTCTCTTCACAAGCTCAGCATAAACATCACATCTAGCAGGCATTTGGATGTCTAAGGCTAGATCTGGAGTTACTGTATGTACATTTAAGGACCAGATGAAAAGGATTCTTTGCTCAGATGTAAACAATGCTGCTGTGTTTGCTAGGATGTGTAGATTTTGCCTTGAAAACTTGCATCTCAGCTTAGCTAGAGATCTCACACTGGATCTCCAGCTAGAGCCAGCTGTTAGAGATCTTGAACAGATCTGGCCAATAAGGACAAGAAATGGGCCTTTCCTAGGAAAGTTAGTTTTGTAAAAAAATCCTGAAAATCAGTCTACAAAGCTAATAAACCACTGATTCAGGAATGTCTTGAACTAAATAGGAAGCAAACATGAACTCATCTTTCCCCCAAAATAAATGTTTAAGTTTTCTGTTTGCTTTTTCCATTTACTGCTTACAGGGGTCCTGGAAGCTTGTAACTCTTGAAAAAATATTAACTGTGTGGTTGGAAGTGCCTTTTTATAAGCAAGGTGTTTATATGTAACAGACTAAGACATACAGCCCTCTACTATCTTGTAGTTACTGCTTTCTTGTTTGTAAATTAAAGTAATAAATCTCCCAGCACAGGATGCTGCAGTATCTACACCAACATCAAGAAATATTCCATAGCTTTAATGAGAGCAAGAAGAAAAGAAGAGGGTTTTTTTTGAATCAGGAAGAAATATATGTAATGCATTGTTGGAAGGTAACCAACACCCACAGCACCAGTGCTAATGCCAGGTTCTGTCTCTAGGTGACTTCGCTTTCTACCTCTCTCCAGAGATAAGGAAACAGTGTGAATGGTTCCAGAATGATCAGCAAGCCAAGAGCCAGAGCTCTGGGCATGCCGGGCACAAAGCAGTGTAAGTAGTGGTTTGTCTGTGAGAGAATGAGCTTTTCTCACAGCCTGTCTAGGAGAGAAGCCTTCACTTCCCAGTCTCTGTTTTGAAAAACAAAGAAAAAGCAACTTCAACACTAGCAATCACGATTACTAGCATTTTACTAGCTCCTTTAGCGTTGTGTGAAAGAGCAACAGATGTGTATCTACTATGGACACGGTGACAAGAATAATCTTAGTTTGAGTTAAATTTCATATTTATGTATGTATAAAGTCTATGAAGGAGGTATATGCTACTATCATCATGCAGGTCAGGATTTCCAGAAATTATTATTATTATGGGATTTTCCACTCAATTAACTATTTTCAGAGGCTGGGCTGCTCTGGAGAGCTCCCCAGCAGAGAAGGACCTGGGGGTGGTGATTGGCAGCCGGCTGAACATGAGTCAGCAGTGTGCCCAGGTGGCTAAGAAGGCCAATGGCATCCTGGCTTGCATCAGGAATAGTGTGACCAGCAGGAGCAGGGAGGTCATCTTGCCACTGTACTCGGCACTGGTGAGGCCACACCTCGAGTACCGTGTGCAGTTTTGGGCACCGCAGTATAGGAAGGACATTGAGGTACTGGAGAGGGTGCAGAGAAGGGCAACTAAGCTAGTCAGGGGTCTGGAGAATAGGCCTTATGAGGAGAGGTTCAGGGAGCTGGGCTTGTTTAGCCTGGAGAAGAGAAGGCTGAGGGAAGACCTTATCGCTCACTTCAGCTACTTGAAAGGCCATTCTAAGAAGGCGGGTGTTGGCCTCTTCTCCCTTGTGACTAGTGACAGGACTAGAGGGAATGGGATTAAGCTGTGCCAAGGTAGGTTTAGATTAGATATTAGGAAGAATTTCTTTACTGAAAGAGTGGTAAGATATTGGAATAAGCTGCCCAGGGAGGTGGTGGAGTCACCGTCCCTGGAGGTTTTTAAGAAGAGGATAGATGTGTTTCTTCAGGGGATGATTTAGGGGTAAGAGTAGTGTAGGGCTATCGGTTGGACTGGATGATCTTGAGGGTCCTTTCCAACAGTAATGATTCTGTGATCCTGTGATTCTGGACTATCTGATGGTCAGGATCCATTGTAGAATGCATCCAAATATTTTGTGAAGTGAAAGCTTGTGTCACCCAGCCTCCATTCATCGCTGGCACAGAGCTGTCCTGGCTTTAGAAGGTCAAGCCCCTTGAAGTCAAACATGCTACAAATCTGACTAGTGAATTGACTCTTACTTGTGTAAAGTTGGTGTAGACAGATTTTTCCCCCAAGTGGTAGGCAGTGCTCTGTAGCACTTTTCACTGCTCGGCTAAGTGCATATCTAATGCTAAAAAGACTATTGACCTCAGTGAAGTTCTTGCCAATAGTTTCTATACCAACTCCTCTCTGCTTCCAAAATTCTAATTATGTGTGTGTGTGTGTGTTTCTAAGCCATACCAGCTGCTTTTTCTTTGACAGGTACATGGCATCCAATGAAACCATAAGCCGGACCCTCAGTGCCAGTACCACAGTCAGTGCAACCATCAAGCCTGTTGCAAACACCAACACCCGTGCAAGAACCACCACTGTGAACACCAAGCCTGTCACAAGCACCAACACCCGTGCCAGAACCACCACTGCCAGCACCACAGCCCAGACCAGAACCACTGACCAGACCACAGCCAGCACCGTGGTCCAGGTGAACGCCACCACACAGAGCACAGCAAGCACTGGTGCCCACACCAAAGCCACTGGCCGCAGCAACACGAGTACCACGGCCACTTCAGGAAGTGGCAGGAGAAGACAAGGTGGTATGTGAAAGGCTCTCACCCTGCAGGCAGTGGTTCTCTGTACCACAGAGAGCAGTGCTTGTCTGTACCAGAGTGCGTTGTGGCTTCTTTTCCCCTCTGAGAAAATTAATCTTGTGGGAAAAGTCATTAAGTGGTCAAATTTAGGTGAAAACTAGAAACCTGCACTGGGACATCAAGGCTTTGTCAACTTACATTGAGAATTCTATGTAAAACCAGGGTGGGGGGCAGGTTGCCTCAACATAAGCAGGACTTCTAAACATGGGGCAATCCATCATCTGCTGCCTAGCTCAGTAGTTCAGCAGCAGGGACCTTCTCTTTCTAGCATGACCCACTTGTTTTCTGTGTTTTCCTCATGGCAGTACTCCTTGGTTAAGTTTTGCTGTTTATGGTGATTCGTACAATGGCATTGTCTGAATTTGCTGCCAGCTACGATAAATTGTTAGTTCAGTTCGTTCATCACTGCATCAGTGTGGAGACCTATTTGGGAATACTATAGCTCTTTCATGTGAGCATAGGTCATGAAAGGTTTTCCTATGTGTTTTTGCAAGGGGGTGCAGGCAGCTCTGCACTAGCTGAACCAGTAACAGAGATCATGTGTTGAAGCACATCTATTTATTTAAATAATAAAAAAAAGGCAGTAAATTAAAGCAATCAATTTAATGCTTTCAAGACTTTGCAGGGAACAAATGTTACTGGTGTTTCTTGCTCCACTGTTTCTTCCAAGCAGTGTTTGTACAGGTCTCATCCAGTACTCTGCAGGAGTAGGAAAACCTTTCCCTAACAACTTCTTTGACCTTTGTCTAAGGTTGTGTTTGATCTTCAGTAGTTCAGTGAATCCATCACACCGTAGAGAAAGATCTGCCCAGACACATTTACAGTTGGGCTAGGAATCACATTTCAGACTGTGTAAATCGTCTTAAAAAATTGCTTTGATTTGCTAGATTGCAGCAGATTTGAAAGAAAATAAACAAACCACTTGGTAAATCATCTAGTCTATGCAGGAAAAGCCACTCTGTAGTGTGCTGAATTGGGCATCTGAGGTAGCAAAGTCACAACCTGGTTTGCACATGCCATGACCAACTGCAGACATCTGATTGCAGTGGACTGGGAAGGAGATCCTGCAGCACTGAAACACTTTGTCCTTGAGACCTCTCCTCTTCAAGCCCTTGCTTAGTGTTTCTTCTCATCTTGCATTGCAGCAAAGACCCACGACATCCAGATCACAGATGTCACTGAGAACAGTGCCAGACTGCGCTGGGCAAGCCCTGACCCACACAACACCTACACTTTTGATATCACCATCACCTTAGCTCATGACCACTCTCTAGTGCAGAAGCAAAATCTGACTGGCACTGACCATGTCATCCGAGGACTCAGAAGTGGGCAGAAATACCTTGTCGTCATTACTGGCTACCAGAAATCCCAACCCAAAGTAACCTACACAGGAACAATCAGCACAAGTAAGTACCTCTCAAGGAAAACACACAAACATTTATTTTTTTTCATAAAATGGACACAAAACCATGGAAAAATATTTAAGGGATGGGGAATCAATTGGCACCAATGATCCAATCCCTGGCAATGTTCAGTTCTGTCACTGCATGTCTGGCATCCTCATGTCGAGCAGCAGGACCTGGTTATAAAAGGCTGCAAATGTGTTTCTTAGGCAAATGCAAGCTGACACTTTTATGGTGCTAGATCAACGTAGATTGTGGGAGAATTCAAGGCAGATAAAGAGAATTAAAGGCAGTGGGATTTGTCTTGTTTTGCATGCAGAAGGCTTTGCACAGTGGGTCTTGGTAGAGTCCAGACATCATTGCTGTAATTAATGTGTTAAACTGGGTTAATATAGAGTAAATTCAGTCCAACCTGGTCACAAAATAAGCAAGAAAAGCCTCTTCTCTGATTGTCATTTCCATAGCTACCTATCTGCTTTACACACTATGTTATGAAAAAAAAAACAACCCAGAAACAAAACCAAAAACAAACCCCAAACCAACCAAAAACACAAAGAAGAGAATAAATAGAGGGTTTAGACTTTTGGGCATCCAAGCTCCATGTGTACAGATCACATGGTAACCTCACCAAGCCTATGACATGGCCAAAAGTTGTGATGGAACACACAGACAATTTTTTTTCTTATGTAGTTTGGCGTTAAATTGTAGACTTGGCTTGGTTGTATGGAGAAGCTTCTGCTGGTCCAGCCAGTGCTGCATGTGGCTTCTTCTGGCACTTCATGGCCAATTTCAGTGCCCACAGAGAGACTTTCCATCAGCTTCACTGAGTTTGGATCAGGTCCAAAGTCTCTTACCTTTGCAAGAAATAAATGTGCCCACAAAAATGTTGAGAACATACATCAATGTAATATTTCCATGTGCTGAGTTGGAGCTCGTAATGCTCAGGGAAGCTGCATTTCCCATACAGTAGATCTCAAATGTGAACAAACTGGGCAGGCAGTAATGATGCCATTTATTCCCACAGCTGTGACCTGGGCACTGTGTAGCTCTTATCCACACCCATACCTTCCACCAGAGGAAATCAAATCTGACCCTTTCTGTGGCTGCAGCCCCATTTTGCCCTCCAACAACACAGGAAATAATCCATGGGTTGCTCTAGGAAGGGTCATGATGCAATAAGGTGCAGTCTTGCAGAGCATGATACAATATAAATCATGTTCTCCTTTCCACCGCAAGAGATTTCTTTCACTGGTGACAATCCTCAACAACAAAGTTCCTAGAAGGATGTGAGGCTGTGAAGGGAGGAACGTGGTAAGGAGGGGCATGTCAGTCCTTGAAGGATGCAGGGGAGCAAGAGAAGATACCCTTTTTACAAGGAGTCACATGGAAAATATGAGGGTTAACAGGTACAAGTTATATATTCTGATTAGACA
Organism: Galbula dea; assembly: GCA_013399015.1. Taxonomy (NCBI): domain Eukaryota; kingdom Metazoa; phylum Chordata; class Aves; order Piciformes; family Galbulidae; genus Galbula; species Galbula dea. The sequence goes on from VWZX01001545.1 coordinate 921,325, forward strand.
CAAGGACAATTTTTCACAGTAAGAACAATCAGCCATTGGAATAATCTCCTCAGAGAAGTGGTGGAGTCCTCCACAGTGGATACTTTTAAGATTCAGCTGGACAGAGTGCTGGGCCATCTTGTCTAGACCATGCTTTTGCCAAGAAAGGTTGGACCAGATGATTATTGAGGTCCCTTCCAATTTGGGATTATATGATTCTATCGTCCATCATGGACTATTTGCTCCCCTCGAGGATACTCTAAGGCCAGAGGAGCAAAGCTAAATTGGCTAGAGAGAGGCCATGTCCAGCTCCTTCAGAGGCCCTGCCCAGTCACATGTTGTGGGGTACACAGTGGCCATCCAAAGCAGTTGAGTGGCGCCCTGAGGATGATCTTTCACAGTCGTCTCCAAGGATAACCACAACCTTGAAGCAGAGATGCTGGCTGAGGAGAATGAGGCGAACCTGGCACAGCATGGGTGGGCAGTTGTGGATTACTCATCCTGTCAGCTGCCTCCAATAAACATTTCTGAAATGTATGTGCTAGGGTAAACAGATCTAGACCTGACTCCTGTGACCTGTGTGCACCCTTCACCTGGAGCTTGGGCCAGTGAGTTTGTTTATGTCTGCACCAGGGGCAGATCCCCTCCCCTTGGCTGAACCCACTCTGCTTCTTCCCTCAGAGACTCCGGCGCAGTCCAAGGTGTCCCTGACCAGCATGATGCTCAACACTGAGCCTCTGGAAGCATCTGAGAGTGGTGAGTATGGGTGATGGTGGGAGTGCTGGGCTGGGGACCTTTGCCAGGAACCCTACTAAGACAGCCTGGACACCAGTCTTCCCCTTGCCCACCCCTAAACCCATCCTTTCTCAGAGCCCTGCCAGGACCAAAGGATCTGAGAGTCTTTTGCTTTGCAGAGCAACAGATCATGACCTAGATGACATCCTTGGCTATGCGGGCCTGAGCCCTGTATTGCATTCTCTACCCCATGCTTGATTCTGAGTCCCCTGAAATTGCTGTGATCTTCGTGGGGGAATCAAAACAGGTCCTCTTTCCATTGCAAGGACAGGCCCAAGTGCTGGCTGCTCCCCAGGGACAAGCCTTGCCCTATGGCTTCCCTGGCAGATGTTGATGCAGAACATCACCTGATGCTTGCTCACTCCCTGTCTCCCTGTTTGAGGCAAAGAGTAGGTCCCGGCTCCTTGGTGTAACACCGAACTCTCAATGAGGGCTTGATCTACAGCCAGGGATTGCAGAGGAGTTATCATCTAACATTTTCACAGATCTGGCTAATCAGTAACCTCCCATCACCCATCTGCCCATCCCCTGTTTCTCTGTTACCAGTGGCCTGTGTAGTAAACCACTAAATGAGCAAGCAGTCACCTCCTACTCTGTTGTTAATCCTGTTAACCCATGTTAATAATCCAGAATCACTGTAACAGTTAATATGCCACCTCATCGCTTTTGTTGACCTCAAGCTCATTGTATCAATGTTGTTACACTCAGTTGTACCATAACTACCAGGTTTCACCTCCTCAACCAAAGGTCTGTAAGGGCTTTCAGCCTCCAAAAGGAAGCATAGCCCTATCATAGGCCCCAGCTATGGATCTGGCATCCAAAACTCATCCCTGAATCATCACTCTCATATTTTTCTTCAATCATTCCTCTTGCACTGTGTCTCATTTTCTTCCTGAGGTGATTTGAGAGCACGTGTAGATGATGATGCTCAGTGCATCCAGCCAACAAAAGCTGCAAAGCTGCTGTTGGGGTCTGGCTACTGGTGTTGAAAGGGATGAACATGAACCTCCTGCCTGGCTGGTGGTGCCACCAGAGCTTGCTGCATCAGAGAGGCCAAAGGCTTGTGCTGGACAGGGACTATCTCATTTTCACCTTGCTGCATGTGCCATCATCCCGCATTTCTCATGCGTTTCCATTATTTTGGTCTCTCTCTCTGGCATTGACATCCCCTCTGAAGCCTTCACCTGGCTTGTCTCCACTAGATGACATGCACCCCCAGGGCTTTCTTTAACCCCTTTTGTGCCAGCCCTTTGGAAACAAGGTGTGGAGGCTTGTGTAGGTCTGCCCAAAGGAAAATGGATGTGCTGTGTCCCCTCCCTGTGCTTCTACACAGACCTCACTGTCTCAGCTCCTCTTGTTGACCACTTGCAGCAAATGTCTCTGCCTGAGGATTTATGGCAGCCAGAAATTCACAGGAATCCCTGAAGATGCTAATCTGAAGCTTTTCAATAGGCTAAAGACATTAAACAGAGCAGGGGATTTGGGATGGGTTGTTTAGCTGAGTCTTCTTCAGCTCTCTGTGCAACAGAAGAGACACATGCATAAAGATTCTGATGGACTTTGGAGGAAGCCCCAGATTTGGCCCTCCTTACAGAGGCAAAGCAGCTGCTAGCACGAATGGTCTTTCTTTGCTTATAAAAACTCTGGGATTTGGACCTAAATTATAACTTCTAGTCAGGAAAGGAACGTATATTTAAATCCTCATCAGGCCTTAAAGTCTCCCAGGTGCAGCTTAAATAAACACACTTAAGCATTCAAAGTTACTGCCAAGACAAATAGCTTTGATAGTGGTTGGAGGGAGTCATGCGATAGACCAATTCTGTGTGCACTGACGGGGAGTAAGGGGCTTCCACCACCTTGGTCCAGGGACTTGGAGTTTGGGGCTTGGATGAGTAACAAAATCAAAAGCAGGGAAAGGCAAGATAGAAGCTGGGAAAGGTTTGCATTCAATAAGAGAAATCCTATGACAAGGAAATGCCACCAGTCCTATACTGGGCTTTGGGGTTTTTTTTCTTTTTTTCCCTTTCAATCTCTTTGCTTTTTCAGCTTTTAACCCTTTCAGAGTCACTTAACCTTTGCAACTTTTGACATGCAGATTGGCCAGACCCTTGCTTGCTGGACTTTGACATGGGCATGCAGTGCAAGGACTATCAGATTGTGTGGTTCTTTGACTACAAAAACAAGATCTGCAGCCAGGGTTGGTATGGTGGCTGTGGTGGTAATGCCAATAGATTTGAGGCCGAAGCTGAGTGCATTAGCAAATGCTTAAAATCGTGTAAGTACCACATGGGGATTAATCCTTTTGTATTTTATCATATTGTCAAATAATGTTTGGATCAGAGAGAAAGCATAATTTAAAATCCAAACACATGTATTTTTTCTTCCAGCAGCAGCTGAGAAAGCCATGCAGCAGACGCTCCTTGAGAAAACATTATCACCAGGTAACAGCCCCAAAAAAATCACAAATCAAAGCAAATCCATTATTTCACTAGACTGTTTCGTAGCACGTATCCAAGCTTGTCGAATGCAAGATCACCAGTGGTATAGTCTTGGTTTCTATTTGCTCCTTGACATGATTGTGTCCTACCATCTGCTTTGCCTGAGCAAGTCACCTTGCATGTGTGTTGTCAAAACAGGACATGTTGTGTTTGCATGACCTTATTTGCATGACAGCTATATATCAAAATCATGCACTGGATTTCTTGAGAAGTATGTGCTTGCTGAACCAGGGCATGGTATGGTCACAAAGCAATCTGTGATGCCACTGCATGACTAATGGATGCCACCACTCAGTGGTATAGCCTTGTTGAGAGGCAAAGAATTGGAAACATTTCACTGCCTCTACTTGGCAGAATATTATTCCAAAGGGCTTGGGTCTTGTCTGCAGATGTATTCCTTTTGCACCAAAAGATAAAAATCAAAGTTGAGGAAGGAGCCCACAGGAAAATGGCAGTGACCTCCTCTTCTCAAGGAGTTTCTGAGGTGAAGGGGTTGTGTTTGCAAATGTCTTCAAGACCTGGGAAGGCAATAGAGACTTGCAGTCACCTGTGTTGGTTCAACATGGGGTTAGGATGGGAACCTGACCCTAGTAAAGCCTTGCTATAATAGCAGCCTCCCCCTTCCAGTAGTGTTTCAGAACTCTTCACAATGAGGGAAACCTAGAAGAGAAGCAAGCTCTGGTACCTAGCAGCAGGGATTTAAGCCTCACAGGGGAATGACAGAGTTTGAAAAGGCAAATTAAAGATCCCTCCCAACCATTTTATTTTTTGAAGTGTATTTTTGATTCCTTATATCAGACTGTTACTGGCAGTGGTGCAGCCCAAGTCCAGATGTGGCTGTCCCTGCAGAAACATTCAAGAAAGTGAGGAGGCCACCACCAGCCATGGAGATGTCTGGGCAGCAGCTGCTTACAAAAGGAGATTGCAAAGTGCTTTTGGGCTGCAAAGAAGCATCATAGACAAAGATCCATCGGTTCCAGTTTGAGGACTTTTTATCCAGAGATAGCAGCCTATGGCTTGTGAAGAAACCCATAGCTTCAATTTAAAGCAGGATTTCATCGTCACAGAGCAGGGAAGCCTCCCTGATGTGTTTCTCTCCAGAAGGCACGTTTCTGCTAGCCACATCCCATAGAGCAGCCCCTTCTGATCATCATCACATGCCTTGATGATGTTTCCAGCAACTGTTATTCAGGCTAAAGTGATATTTCATGAACTTGGCTCCATTCTGCCTTGGGCAGATAGTCAAAAAAAGCAACAGAGGGGCCCTGGAGGGACTCTTGTGTCTCTGCCTGCCCAGCTCTATCCACCACTTGATTCTCTTTCCATTTTCTGCAAAACCAGAGCTTTAATCCACCACACAAAAAGAGACATGGGAGTTCATGTGCAGCTCAGCTTTTAATATGCTGGGCATTGGATTGAGCTCTCAGTTCAGCCCGAACCAGGTGCCGAAGCCAGGTGCAGCTCTGAGAAATGAGTTGGTCTCCCAAACTTTAGGGGTCTTTAGAGTAAAAATATGCACCAGGCCCATATACCAATTAAAGCCTTTAAAATATAATGATGACCTTTAATTATTGCATTTTTAGATATATGTTTAAATAATTCTTTAATTTTTTACTATGCCAAAATTAACTGCAAGTGCAACCAAGGAGCCCAGACACATTTTCTCCATGGGATGAATTAAAACCCCAGCTTATGGTGGGTGTCCCTATCTTTTGAACCTGCCAGAGCCAGCCACAGCTTAAAACACCTTTTAGCTACCTAGCTCTTGCTCTCCATCAAATCTTTGAAATTTCTGGATAAGCTTTTGTTCCATTTATTGTGTTTTGGGCTTGAGTTTTTTTAGTAGGAAGAGAGGTTTCAGTTAAAAGGTTTCAGTTAAGCCAGTGGTTCAGCTGGAAGAGTTGTTAGTGGTTGATGGCGCTCTGAAACTTGAAAGTGGCACAAGCCCATGTGGGGTGAATATTAGGGCAGGCAAACTCAAGATTCCCATTCAAGTGAATCTTCAGCAGTTTTTCTCAAGCCAGATTTACCCCTAAAACGGTGGATGGATGTCTCTGTATATCTGCTGCTCCTGAAAGTCTGCTTCCACTCTCAAAGGGGATGAAGAGGGAGAAAATTGGTCTGCCTGGACCCTGTGCTGCAGAGAAAAATTGTATGATAGCTCCCTTCAGCTGCTGATTGGATTCCCTAAAGGGTGCAGAAAGTTTGGGGTAGAGTCATTCTTCTATTCACATCTGCTGGCTATCAGTGTTTTGCAAGGCAGGGAAGAAGGGACACAGACTTTGAAAAAAAAAAATCTGAATATAAAAAGGCAAAGAGCCTGCCAAAAACATGGGCAATCTTGTGGCCACAGGAGCCCAAAATCAAAGCTGAATTGGAAGGTCAGTATTGATTTCTGGTTCCAAGGAAAAGTGGAGATTAAAAAAGAAATCCTGCTCCAGAAAGATGCATTTAGAACAGGATGACTGGCAGGAACATCCCTTTAGACATGTCTCCTCTCTCAGAAAGGACATATTCCCAGCTCCTCCTATCCAAACAGCAAAGTCACTGCTCAAACAAGCCACCCCATCTCTGTCACGACTGCAGCATGGACCACTTGAAGATGACCTCACTGACCAAAGCACTGGTCCGGCAGCGATCTGCTCAGACAATCACGACACAGAGGGACTCATGCACACAGAAGAGGGAAAAACACAACTAAAATAAGAAGGCAGAAAGGGTTTAGATTTTTGGCAGGGTCTACCCAAAAGTGTACCTGTGGCTGGGATGCAAGGTCTGTGACACTTATCTGGGCATTTCCATGTCCACCCCAGGAGCATCCCAGCCTTGCTGCAGAATTTCTGAGCTCTGGGCAGCTGCCAGCACCAGCCACAATTTCCTTTAAAATAAGTGCACTGCCGGGGTTTTCTTATTGCCTTAGGTCTATTGCCAGACCTACTTTCTAGTTGGGATTTCAGGGATAAGCTTCTGCACCCTTCTTCCCATGAAAACTTTAGAAGGGTTTAGCATGCCTTTGCTTTCATCAGGCCTCAAAGAAGCTTATTCAAAAATGCGCCTTTTTGCATATTCACCCTATTCTTTCCTGCATTTATTTATGTGTATGTTGGGACTCTGTTTCTGATGGGACAGAGACCTGGTAGGATCTCAAGCCCCCTGCAATAGTGGCCAATTGCTTGGGGCAGGCAGAATCATAGAAAAGTGAATATAGAACTATTTTTTACCAGCATTGAGCTCTCAATCTCACAAAATCTTGGTTTCACATGAATAGTAACAAGGATCATAAAAAGTTCAGGAACCTTTTCTGTTAACAAAGAGCTACTTCAAGGGGGCCTGTGTGATTACAAGGCTGGTGTGCTCTGTGTATATCTATTTATCCTATGTTTGGGGTAAAAAAACCCCCCACCTCTTATTTTTCCATAATTAAATATTAAATACAGTAATATAATAATATATTAATATATATTACATAAGTAAATATTGTAAACACCTCTCTGCTAAGAGGAACCCCACACTTTGCCTGACTCCCCCTCACCCTTATTCATTTTATGGTGCTGGCTGTTTTACTGATTCACTTGTTTGACTGATAAGCTTTAGTCATGCCCAAGGCTGGACACCAGCACCTTGAAGCCATGCTTCTGATAAGTGGCAGTGATGAGTGATACCAGAAATTTTGGGGATCTGCCTGACTTAAGGCTATGGTAACAAGGCTTTTCCAGGACAAACTGTGGTGATTAATGGTTACACTGAGCTGAGCAGAGGTGGCACGAGCTGCTGCTTCATCCCTATGTACAAGAGATGTCTGTCTTACTTTAAAAAAAATATTTGTCAATTACATTTTGACACATCCAAATACTTTCTTATTTTGTTCCTTACTCAGACAGCAAGGGATGCAGAATGCCATGGGACACTGTGTGGTAGGTCCAGGAGCACCTTTACCTAGATTTCTCTTTTCAAGGGAAGCCTGTATTTTTAATAGGAAAGTGGTGGTGCCAATGCTTATTCCCTTGCAGCCCAGCCAGTCCTTTCTCAGTTCTGAGACCTGCCAACTCATTTCCTTCAGAGCCAGGGGATTTGCAGACAGCTGCTGCCATGCAGCAGTCTTCCTTCGTCTCAGCATCACTCCCTGGATGTGTGATGACTGAGGGCTTGTGGGTCAGGGCTCACAACCTCCAAAGACCTTTTCTTTGCAACCTAAGCAATGAGATTTAGTCCCAGGAGACGTGCAAAGTCTATGTTGTGGTTGCCCTTTCTGAGCTTGCAAGCTAGCCATGCTCACAGGGATTTCTGTGCCAACCAAATACATCCAGAGAGGCTGTTTCACCCAGGCATATTGTTGCTGACTCTTCTTGCTCCTGCTTTTATCTTCAGTCACAGATATTTGCCAGCTGCAAAAAGAAGAGGGAACCTGCAAGAGCTTTGCTCTGAAATGGTACCATGACACCAAGACAAAGAGCTGTGCCCGCTTCTGGTATAGTGGCTGCGGAGGCAATGAAAACAGATTTGACACACAGAAAGAATGTGAAAAAGTTTGTGTCCCTGGTAAGTAGCATATGTGTGGCTGGGGTGGGGGACAGCCAGGTCCCTGGCATTTCTACTCTGGGTAGCATGGCTCTTGTGAACTTGGCTGTGGTGCTCTGGACTCTGTAGCAAGTCCTTGCGATGAAGTCCATTTACCTTCCCTTTACCCTCCTTCAATATCCTGCATGGCTTCCCATGCATGGAATAACCTCATTTAACTCCTCTTTCTCCATGAAACCTTTTCAGGTATTATCAAATCTGGTGTGGTGACAACAATAGGAACATAGAGCCAGAGACCTGTCAACACATACCTCTGAGACAGCCAGGAGCATCAGCCATTGCCACCTTACCCCTATAGAAGCTAAGGGTATAGACTACCTTGCACTGTACTATTTCATGCTTTTACCTTCCCAGCAAACCTTGAAAAAAGTGTTTTGCTGCATGACCTATCAATATGGTGCTAAACTGTTTGTGGACTGAGTGCTACATGTGTCTGGGTTATATTGTATAGCTTCAACATTACCAAATATTTACCTAATTGCAGATTGTTATTGTCTCTCAACACATCTCTAAATTACCCTTTCTTTCTGATCCCAGCAATCTGCCTAAGCAAGGCAATATAAAAATGAGACAAAAAAAATCATAATAATTTCACTGCAGCTGTTTCATGCTTACTTTTATCCTTTTCATAACTGAACATAACTTTACAGGGGAAGCCTTTGTGTAAGAGAATAGTTGATTCTGATGAACAAGCAGTTCAATTTTTGTTTCTTCCTTTGTTTTTGTTTTTTTTTTCTCCTTTTGCTGGATTAGATTTCAAACTAGATCTCTTGTATGCATTTGTAACATATGTGGCCATCAGAACTAGCGAGGATAAGGAAGCAAGATTTCCAAATGCAAATGCACTGCTGGGACCAAGGCCTCAGTTAACAAATTTTTAAATTGTGGTGTAGGATGCCTCTGGCATTCTTCTGATGTTGTGTTGTTTTATAAAACACAAAGAAAAGCATTTTGGGGAGGGAGGGTGGTGGGTAGAAGGGGGGTTTTATTTTTATTGTGGATTCTGTGTCAGGAAGTCTATACAAAGAACTTTTAAATAAAGTCTAATGGAGGTTTTGAGAAACTAACGGATTTTGTCTTTGTAAAAGCCATGGTGGGCTTCAGTGGAGTTGTTTTCTGGGGTCTGGAAACTATTGGGGTTTTTTTTTTGAGAGAAATCTCAGTGGTTCTTAGAGGGAGTATGGATGTATTATGGAATTTCAGGGGGACATCACTGAGATGCTTCTGGTAACCTGGAGTTTTCCAGCTTGGAAAAAGGTGGAAGCTAAGACATCTTTGTAGGGAAATCTCCATCCTGGAATTTTGAACTCAAATGGACATGGTTCTGAGTAACTTAGCCTGAGCTGGCTCTGATTTGAGGAGGATGTTTGACCAGAGATATCTGGAGGTCACTTCAAACCTGCATGGCTTAATGTCTCCACGGGCATTTTTGGTTGTCTCCTTTGCTGCCTGTAGCCATGACATTTTTTACCTTACACTATTCTTGTCCTTATCTGAGCTCACCCAAGAAAGCTAAAATTCACAGAAACAATGGATGTTTCCCTGCCCCTCCAAAAGTCCCCCCCTAAAAGCATGACATAGAAGAATGTGACCTCCCTGCTCTGCACAAGGCAGCTCTGGGTTGTGGGACTGAGGTCTTAAATTTTCCCAAGCCTTATTTTTGGTCTGCAGGTGGGATTTGATAACACCTCCCATGCTATATGGAGGTGTTGAGAAGGAAGATGTGAGACTTGCAGGCACACACAATGGAAGGGACAGCTAAATACCAAAACCAGAGCAGGTCCACAGCGGAGAGGGCATTTATTCACTTTTGGAGAACAGGGGTGCATTGGTTAAACCTGTCTTGGAAAGGAGACCAAGATTATGATTTAGAGCTTGTCCAGTGAATTGTTCCAAAAGTCAATGTGGGTTTGTTGTTCCATGGGTCAGAGTTGGGGTTGTTCAGCCTGGAGAAGAGAAGGCTTTGGGGAGATCTGACACAAGGAGAGGGTGACCCGGTGTTCACCTGCCCCACACTTCAGGGTGCCACTTTCTGAAGCACTTTAGGTGGGTTTTCAAGGACACGATACGCTCCACTTGTTGTACATGATGCCTTTGATAGCAGCCCTCCCAAAAGGATCATTTGTCTTCCATAACACCATTTGAAAGAATAAATAAAGCTGGCAAGACCCCTTGGGTTCCCTGTTCATCACTGCACATGATCCACCGTGGTCCAAGAGCCTTACCTTGACTTATCTGGGTGAGTGGGCTGCAGATTCATCTTGGTGACAGGCTATGTAGGGCTGCTGTGGGCTTTGTCCCCATGGAGATTTACATTCTTAGGTGTCCCAGCTTTTATGCCATTCATGGAACATGGAAGAGACAAACTCCCAAAATTTCCCCTCAGTACTAAGCTGCTTGTGCAGGGCTTGGGAATGGAAGGAACCCTGCTCAACTGAAGATGAGCTGAGCCCTGTCAGCTACACTTGGGAAGGTGCATTATTTAGCACCTTCTTCAAGCAAATCACAAGGGCTTCACTGAAAAAAGAGGGGAATGGATAACTTTAAAAATATTTATTATTATAATTTGCTCTTGTAATTTCTGCACCCAGCTGTGGCTGCTCCAAAGGACAGACCAGCCTGCCCTGCATTTCACCACACATGAGGACATGCCCAAGACCCTCTTCTTTACTCTCACAGGGTATAAATGTTGCAGCTAGGTTAAAGGGACCCACGAATCATCCTTCTCTCGGCCTCCCACTCCTCTGCAGCACAGGAGACGTTTTCCCAGTGCCAGTGCTGCCTCTGTTTCCTAGGAAATCTGCTTTCAATAGACCTTGCAGCGTTCTGGGATGCAAAGGCACAGCTGGGCTTTCACAGCATTGAGGATGGGAGCAAGCAGCTTGGGGAGGGGCCCCCCCATCCCCTCCTATCCCTGGGGCTGCAGACTGTTGCAGTTGCTTCTCCTGAGCCTTTTAAGGAAGCACATTACACCCTGGGCCCCTGGCCAGTGGCCACGTGGGGTTACACATGGAAGTCATCTGCAGCTGGGAGAGCATCTGCCAACGTGGCTGTGGCACTAGACCAGGAGTAAAAATAGCTCAGCCCAGCCCAAAAGAGCCCCGAGCAATGCACTCCGCCCCCGGCTGATGATGGTTAGCTCCAGCATCCATGCCCTTCTGCTCTCAGGGTGGCCTTCACCATCATCTACCACCGTTCATTAGCATCCTCATACTGAGATCTGGCTGGCATCTCCCTGGTTACCAAGCCCCCCATGTTAGGGGAGGGGGCTGCTCACCTTGTGTGGTTTTTTTCTACAGACAAATTATCTCTAACTAAACAGTTCTCATCCCCTCCTGAAACCATTTATCTGCAACATCCTAAAAGAAATATGGACACTGTGTTGAGGAGCTCCAGAAAGATGTGATAAATGGAGCCAGTCCAGAAGGGGGGGGCATGAAAATGGTCAAAGGGCTATAACACCTCCCCAGTGAGACCAGGCTGAGAGAGTTGGGGTTGTTCAGCCTGGAGAAGAGAAGGCTCTGGGGAGACCTTGTAATGGCCTTTCAGTACTTAAAGAGGGCCTATAAGAATATATGGGAAAGGACTCTTTATCACAGTAGTGCTAGGGTGAGGGGTAAGACTTTCAAACTGAAAGAGGATAGATTTAGATTAGATTTAAGGAAGAAATTCTTCACTGTGAGGGTGGTGAGTCACTGGAATAGGTTGCCCAGATAGGTGGGGGATGTCCACTTCCTGGAAGTGTTCAAATCCAGGTTGGATGGGGCTTTGAGCAACCTGGTCTAGTGGAAGGTGTACCTGCCCATGGCAGGATGGGTTAGACTAGATGACTTTGAAGGTCCCTTCCAACCCAATCCACCGTATGATTCTATGTACTGTAATCCAGACAATGCAGTCCTTTAAGCAGGACTTCTTAAGCAGATATCTCATCTAAATTTCCAGCATCAAAAATACTCACAACTTGATTTGAAAGGTACAGCGTCAGTCTTCCACCCCTTCCTGAGAGTGAGACAGAAAAGACATAAAACCTGGACTCAAGCCTAACATTTCCCCATAAGCTGAGGGCACATTGTGAAATAAAAGAGCTTCACTGGAAGCACAGTCTACTGGTGAAGACCTGTTCTGTGATGTAACGCTGTTTAGAAAGTTTCTCCACCTTCTGGCATGAGCCCTGATCAAGCTACTGGAGAACATGTCCCATGATTAGGCAGATGCACTCAAACCCTCACTACTATCCTTGCATGTCTGAAAGCCTTCTCTCTTGAGGCACAACAGCCTAATAAAAGATACTATTACTCCCTATGAACTTCATCTCCCATAGACCACAACAGCTGCATCACTTCTACTAATGGCCAAGACATCTTGTAAAAAAGTTCAGTATCAGCAGAGAGGGCAACCTAGCATCCTCCTCCTACTCTGACCTGTCCATATCTTCTTTTGATAGGCTTGACCATAGATTGTAGCATAGTTTTCCTGTGGGACTCATGCCCTGAGGCACCCCAAAGCGATACTAGAAATGTCTGACCATACAGGTGGGTTATAGTTGCCTGCAGCTAGCCATGATCTGTCATTTCAAAAAACCCCAGGCACTAGTTACATGGTGCATGTAGGATCTTAAACTTTACCATGTCTTCCAAACCCATGTAGATACTGTTGACCACCAGTAAGCATCTTGACTTGTAGTAGGGGTTGTCATTTAGGTAACCAGGACTGGATACAGTGAGGGATGTAGCACTTTTGTGGCTTCTTCTGGGCAACCTTTCTGTGAAATATTCCATGAGGACTGTTACTGGTAAAATAAAAGCTGGTGACTCTCCTGACTGGGACAGAATTATCTTTAAGACTAGAAGACAAAGCATTAAATCCAAGACTTGCCTGGACTTTATGCTGGTCTCCAAGGCAGGGTCAACTTGAGCTATGTCAGCCCTGCAAAGGTTTCTTTAACCTGTACACAGAAAATTCCAGAGATTTAGGGCAATTCTATAATTGCTCTAATGGGTGATAGTGGACAGTCCCTGGGGCAAATTATTAGATGACTTTTGCAATAGTCAGTCCCAAATCTCATTTGCTTTAATTGAAATCCAGACGGTTTTGGGTATGTGTGCTGCCCTTGGATACAAGACTGTGAGTCTGCTGGTGAAAACCACAGGGTTCAACACCAGAGCAGAGATATAACCTTCTATTGTTAGGACATGTAGCAGAGTTAAGCACTGCAGCCAGACCCTTAAACTTAGGATAGCACTGACATTTAATGCTTGGTTAGGTTCTCTTAATGTTGTAATTTTGCATTTAATCACAGACTTTTGGGAAACCTTTTAAAGGAGAGGCAGAGTGGTTCTGACATGTTTTATTAGCCAGTATTAGATTTATGACATCAGTAAAATAAGTCAGTCTGAAAGTATATAATGTACACATGTACCTGTTTAGCTCTTCTCAAAGTGGGTTTTCCAGAGACACCAGACCAAAGCAATGCCCTACATTTCAACTGTTGACATTGCAAGGTCAAGAGTTTGAGGAAAAGGATGTCTTCCACGCCAGGCACTCTTGGAAATTAGGAATGTATCCAAGTGCTTCAGCACAGATACAGATAAATTTGAAGCAGCTGAACCTGGAGAAAAGGAGAAAAGGATCTTCAAATAACTGAGATGTAAATATGGGCATTTTCTTGGCCACGGGTATTCCATGTGGCCATCACCCACCCCTTAGTCCCTTCTTGCTTCAGCCTCCTGCTTGTGAGATGGAAACACTATATCATCCAATCATTAAACCTCTGAGCAACAAGATGATAAGCTGAGATAAGGGGTTATGGAAGATCCTAGATTTTGTAGGTGCTTTCTGCCGATGTGCTACAGCTCCCACATGCCCAGAAGCTTTTTGGGGTGGAGTGATCCCTCCTGGAGAGCAACATCTTACAGGGGGCTCACTGCAAGCAAGCACCGTTCCCACAAACTCTGCTGACTCCTCCACTGCCAGTGTGTCTACCACTGAGACTGGAATCCTGGATGGCTTGAAATCCCAAGATCATTTGAAACCCGTGATAATTTCTCAGCCCTTGCCACCCACCCAGAGCCCCAGCCCCGCAGCTGAGGATTGCTCACAAAATGGCAGCAGGCAGCTCGCTGAAAGGGCAGCCTTTCCAAAAGCAAAAATCATGGTTAAATTGGACGTGGCAGGGTAAACAGCCCCAGCAAAGAGCTGGGACTGCGCTGCAGCTGCGGGATGATTTATGAGACAGCAGGAGCAAGTCTTTTCTTCAGTTAAACAGAGCAGATCCAAACCAGATGTCTAACCTTTATCTCGATTGCTGAGGAGACGGAGGAGCAGACAGGGGAGAGAGAAAGACGTTGGAGTTTCCATTAGCTGTCGCTCTGCTGTCTTCCAAAGTCAGCTCATAAAGAAAAATGAACACCATCAGCCAGGAAACTTTGCTTTGGTGAACTATATGTTTTGTTTCAACCTTTGCTGCTATAGCGACCGTGCTGAAATAAAAGCGCAGCCGGCTGTGATGACCTCACCCCATTACTCTATTAAATTTGGATATCCTAAAGATATAAGCTGGGCAGATAATTGAAGATTTGCACACAGGCATGGCTCTGTTCTCCAGGAAAATGGGGCTAGGGAAGGGTAAATACAGGGAGAATAAGGGCAGGTGATAGTGGCATCCATCTTTCGAGATTTTTTTTCCACCCAAGGAGCAAGTGAGATACATGGAAAAGATGTTGCCTTGTGTTCCTGGGGAAGGAGTGACTTTTGGCCCCCAGTGGCAAAAAGCTTTTGGGAAGGCTCTACCAAGGGGGAACCACACTGTGTGGTTTCACAGCCCAGTGCAAGCAACAGGGATTTACAATCTGAGACCTTAGCTCAGTGTCCAGATAGACAGTGAAATACTCTGGGAATAACATCTAGCTCTTGAACCCATCAAAACCAGCTTCCAAATCTGGTGTGAAAACATCTGTGCTGCAAATTTCATCTGAGATATGAATGTCTCAATTTTAGGATATCATAGCAGGAAAAGGCCAAATAAGCTGTCAGTCTTGAAAAACAGGTTAGAATTATTTAAGTGTGTACACAATTAATATACACAGCTTATAGATGGGACCTGCAAGATTGTTAAGTGTGGTCCCTGAACTGAAGTGGAACTGAAAGATCTGTAAAAAAAGGTGCTAGGGACAAAATCAGTAGTTTATTATTTCTAAAATACTCGTCTAGATTTCCAGCAGTGATTAATTATGCAGTGGGGAGCTTATGTTGGAGATTAATGAAAAAAAAAAGAGTATTGCATTAGATTGACTGGAATACTGCACAGGGAATGACATAGCTTGCTTTGGAAATACCTGGACTGCTGCAACTGCTCTTCTACAGTGTATGTGCTTCAGGTTCCCCTGCCTGGCTCACTTCTCCTTCTCTACTCCAGGCCTTAGACCATCTTTGTATTTACTGATGGTTTAATGGCAGCACACATAAATCTTGGATGAGAGCATTACCACTTACTGTCTAGCAACTAAAATTTTAAACAAAAGTCATTTGGAAAGGAAGGTTAACTATGCTCACTCACTGCTCATACTTCTTTCCCAGGAAATCTGGCAATTTTTGTGGCAAGTATAGGTTTCTAAGTAAAATATGAGCAAGCGTTTTAAAAGAGGCATTTTGCAGCAGGAGGATTGAATACAGTGAGCCTTACATGTCCCATTAACCCACAGCCTGGCTGCTCTCATGGCAGTACATTTTGCCCCAGTTCATTATTTTAAGGCTGCTAGAAATGAGAAATGATCTTGGAAAAGCCAGCAAGATTGAGCCCTCTGTCCTGCCCTGGCTTCTGGGGTCCCTGCAGGTTGATATGTTCAGCTCCCTGGACTCCCGAGCTGGCTGCACCTGGAGTTGTGCAGAGGTGGATTTTTGGATGGACTGGTTGACAGTTCAACACACAACAAAATGTTGCCAAATCCTGAAGCCATTTCCAAGATAATTACTCAAAATCCCCACTACCCCTGGCTGTGTTTTCAGACTTCTTTTTCTCTGTGCCTTCTTGATCTGCATCTCACATTCCTCTTTCTTGGGTTGTAGAATCCATTGCCCTCAGTGCTGCCCCAGCAACGTATGCATGTGGTCCCAGACTGGCTCCTTACTGAGCTTAGCTGTTTTATTTAATGCTATTTCTCCCCCAGGATGGAAGGAACCATGGGAAACAGGCAGAGAGTCACCAGAACAACCTGAAAGCTGCACTTTTTCGCACCTAAAAGACTGCCAATGCAGACAAGGTTGTAGGTTTCATTCTGGGACTAAAGCAGCAAGTTGTCCAAAAATGCAAATATTTTACCAAAGCCTGTTGCAACAGGACAGGGCTAAACTAAAAAAGAGAGTAGATTTAGACTTGATAGAAGGAAGACATTTTTTATGCTGAGGGTGGTGAAACACTGACACAGGTTGCCCAGAGAGGTGGTAGATGTATCAATCCCTGGAAACATTTAGGGTGAGGTTGACCAAGACTCTGAGCAACCTGGTGTAGTTGAAGATGTCCTTGATGACTGCAGGGGGGCTTGGACTAGAAGACCATTAAAGGTCCCTTCCAACCCAAAGGAGTCTATTCTGTGATTCTAAATATTACCCAGAAAAGCTTCATCGGTTGAGCCCCCAGGGCCACTGAGAACAGTAGCAGCTCGTTACATAGTGGTGTAACACACACTAAGTGCAGCTTGGCAACTTCAGAGCTCAGGGTAGCCACATTAGGTGATATCTAATTGGCTGCAGTCTTAGGAAATATGCTAATTCTCCTCACAAGGAGAATTACAATTCTTCTCCTAGGGGAGACTGTTTATTGAAATAGGCCAAGTCAGAGCATCTTCACAGTGCAGCCCAAAGGGTCAGTTTTTGCCCACTTCCCAGCAGAAGAGGGGGATTAGTCAGGTTTAGCAGCCAAGTGCAAAAGTCTGTTAGTGCTAGAAAAATATCTGCTGTTTGGAAGAGCTGAATGAGCTCTGAAGCACTTGGTGTTAAAACCATCTTAATCCTGAAAGTGGGAGGTGAACGTGTAAACCAGGTGTCATACCTACATGGACTTGGATGGAGTTAACCCCAGATTAAAGATTATGATTTGAAGGTTACCTCCCATTTTTAGTACTTTTTTCCTTGTCTGACCAAAGCTGTATCTGCCCTGTTTTTCTGCCTCCAGCAGGAGTCTGCTCCAGCTGCCTTGAGAAGGGGTCTGAGAACTGAGAAATGGATGATAACTCTTCCCACCTTAGGCATGCAACAGCCCATGTCTTTGGGAAGCAGCAACCATCACCTGTGTATCTACAGTTAACACCCCAGTTGCTGCCCCAGTAGATTTTTAATCTCTCTAAAGTATCCCCAGTCCATTTGAATCCCCTCCATTTGAAAGCCCCAGTTTGAGAGCTCACTTTTGCTGGTAGGCATTTGAACATCACTTGATTAAGAAGTGGTACACTGAAAACAGCAGCTTGTTTCCACCCCTTTTCTTCTGTTGTTGCAAAGGGCAGCTGCTGGAACACTGCTTCATTTTTTAAATTTTGGGTTTGGGAATAAAAAGGCATTTTTGTTTTCAGTCTGGAGCCAAACTCATTGCAAAAGTGCAGGCTGTACTCTGCTCAGCTCCATGCATCATCCCTATAGCTATGTTCCATCATGAGGCCAGTAATGCTTGTGGTCATGTAAAGATGAGAAGGAGAACAATCCCCCTTAGACATTCTCTTTGACATCCTGTCCTTGTAAGTGGCAAGCTCAGCTCTTTTCCATGGGAGATCGAGGATGTACCAAATCAGAGCCATGCTGATCCCCAGGTGCCATGTCCATGGCTTCTCTCCTTGTGGATCTGGACTTAAAACTTTTTCCCAAATAGATTTCCCTATGCAGTGCCAGCAACTCAGCCAGGATCTCATCCTGACTCAGCTTGTGAAGCTTCCTTCACTACCCTGGGGTGTTGCAACTGCCTGTCCCACTGAGCCCCTTCAGGCATGCCAGACGCTGCATGTGATGAGTTCCCCAGCCTCAGCAGCAGCTGGGCAGAAGCTGGCACAAGGGGTGCGAGTGGCAGTTGTACCTTGGGCATCACAAAAATCCACTACCTCCCAATTAACTTTCATCACACCTTTGCTCCTTTGGCATTTGTCAGCCACTCATGGAAATCACCTGGATGTTTGGAAGCCGAGGGTATTATCTCCTGCATGGCACAGAGCAGTGTGCATGGACAGGGCTGGCTCCAGCCACCAATGCTGTGGACAGCAGGGAGGAGTCCAAGACCCATATGCAAGCCCCCAGCCTACCACAGGCACAAAATTAGCCATGAAAATTTGATGCAACATTAAATGCTTGAGTCTTCCTGCAGTTTGCTGTGGACCGAGTAACCTTTTTGCAGGTGCAGATGGAAGAGGATGAGTAGGAAAGATTTGCTTCTGCAGGAAAGCCATCTCCTAAACTGCTGCCTCCTCCTCCCCAGCCCGAGCCCCTACATGTCTTTTTGCAACAGAAATCTCAGGAATTTACACTGCACCACTCTCAGGAAATCTCTGCATTTTTCACAGATGTGTCTATGAAGGGACACCGATTGCACAAGATGGTCTGAGAGTTGGGGAAGGGAGAGTCCAGAAAAACAAAAAAGACAAAAATCCCAAGCAAGATCTCTGCTTGGAAAAAGCAGTCAGAAGTTTGAAGCAAATCCAGACCACCACTCTGGATTTCAAGCTGAAAAATCTTGTGACATCAGGCTCTCTCAGGAGGTTGCTGCTATTTCCCATCTGTAAAGTCTTGGAAATGTCTCTAGCAACCCATGGTGGACTCTCAGAAGAGCTGGAAAAATAATGCCACAGTGCTCAAGGACTGTCTTGCAGTGAGCTTCCTATTGAACACCATCACAAGACTCTGGCAGTGCAGTATTGGAGAGCACAGAACAAAGATAACTCTCCATGGGTCATTAAATTGCTCTGAAGGTCCAACACCTGGAATTTTAACATGTGTAGTGCCAGAAGAGAAGGAGAGGCCATCTTCCAAGCCTTCTTCTGGTCATTTATTTGCTATAAAGAGCTCCCAAAGCTTGGGGACAACAGGGAATTACATTTTTTTAGAGCATTTTAAAATAAAGCTAGAGCAAGTTTGTATTGCACAGAGGCAAGGCTAGCAGGCAGGTCACACAGATGTGGAGCTAGAGATGCAGGAGTGAGATGGTCAAGTGACAAGAGGCCTGAGGAGATGTTTTCTTTGACTTTTGTTATACACCTGTTTCTGTGCATCACTACATCTGCACCCGAGGCAATCTCCCAGTTGTTCAGGAATGCAAAGGGGATATAGATTGCAAGAAAACACCTTGGCAAGGAAATCTGGCAACCACCACCAGTATGAACCAGGCCACTGGACAGCACCTTGCACAGCAATTTTACCCACCTTTGGCCTCAGTAGAGAGCCTCAGCAGGAGCCTTTGCTGTGAGATACACCCTACACCTCTGGACCTCTGACTTCAGGCAAGGCATAAGGCTAGTTTAAGAAGATAAATATTTGCATTTTTTATAATGAGCATGCACTTATTCCAAGAAGTGATGCTGAAAGTTTATGGATATGTTGAAAAGCCACTTGCACATGGATTGATGTGGTTATTCCAAGGAAGACAACACAATCCCAAATTTGTCACTGATTGCAACCCCAAGAATAACACCAATAGCCTTATTTTGGGGGTTGCCAACAGGAAATATATAAATCAAACATTAAAATGTATAAAAGAGTTTGTGCAGTCTGCTGAGCAGCTGGAGGATGATGGATACACCATGGACATGAGCAATAGGCTGGAAATGGAGGAGAACATAATCAGCCAAGAAAACAATAAACCTGGACTCCAAAGGATGTCCAGCTTTTATGGTGTACCTCATATTCCTCTACAAGGCATTATCTTGCTGCCTAATCCCGCTGCTCCTGTGAGATGCTCTGCATCTCCTATGAACAGCCGGGACCCCTCGTTGTCTGCTGTCATCCTTGGGAGTCATGGCAGCTTGGCCACTTAAGATCTTGGTGGCCAGGAGGTCCTCCTTAAATATAAGAAGATGCTCAACTCCTCCCTGGTTTGAATTTTTTTTTTATTTTTTAAAAATGCTGGGTCTTTGCAAAGAGATGTTTGTTTGCAAAGTTAAAAGGCTGCTTACAGAGGAGTGAGTGCTTTTGCAAACAGCCAGGCCAGTCCCAATGCATCAGAGCCATTCACTTCCCCAGGGTCCCCACTTTACACCCTGCTGTCAGCCCACCCGTCCCTCCCTCTGGCAGTCACGGTCACTTCCTCATGCTGGCAATTTCATGCCGTCCTGTTGTGTCAGCCTGGCAGGATTGGGGTGTTACATCTTGCTCAACACGCTTTGCTATTGATGGAGTGGGCTTGAGTCAGACCCCAAGGCCCATCACCTTGGCCTCAGGGCAGCCAGCCCTATGGGGTGCAGTGATGTTTTTAACTTGTGTTCCTCCATCCAGCAGCCAAGACCAATCCCAAGCTCAGACCCCATCTGACTTTTGCAATCCCTCCCCAGTGCCACCAGCACAAAGAAGAGCTTGGCTGTCTGGATCTGGCCCTCATCTGTCCCAGCTCTGGCAGCACATGATAGACCCACACTCACCAGACTGGGGCTGGACCCCAACTGCTGCTGGCACCTGGCTGAGCTGTGGCTGAGCTTAGCCATTGCTGCCTCCCACACAGATCCGAGACTCAGGAGCGAGCTGCATTAGCTCATTGCTGGGGGGCTGCCAGTCTGACCGTGGAGGGAAGAGAGAGAAAAGGCAGCACAAGAAAACAGAGGACTTAAAAAAAAAAAGAGCAAAGAAAATATGTTTACTAAAAAAATAAAGAAAAAGAGAGAAAAAAGAAAATAGACAAAATAAAAAAGGAAAAAAGAAAAAAGGCCTTGAGGTTAAGTCCACATGAGTCCATAGAAACACATGGAAGGGACAGGGAGAGGGGTGGGGATCAGGGCAGGCCATCGAGCCAGGGTAGCTCCTTCTCTGTGTTGAAAGGAACCTACCTGACAAAGCCAGAAATCTGAGGAAAAATCGTATTAACTTTGACACCTTTTAAGTCCATAGGAAGTGCTTTGAGCCCTGGGTGCATTCAATACATATATGAGCAGGTAACTCTCTGCCCAGGAGAGGGGCAAAGGGCCTGGCAGTCAGCTTTGGGATGTCAAGGACCTCTTTGCTAACTGTGAGGCTTGTGGCAGGGAGCAAAGATAACATGTGTTCATACAATGAGGGATGCAAGTAAGTAACCCGCTGCTTGGAGAAGCAAATGTTTTTAAAAAGCCTGCTTGGATAGTCTGCTCTCTGAGCTGGTTAAGACAGGAGGATGATTTGCAGCCCTGAATCCCTGCATGAGATTTGGAAGAGGTCCCCTGTTGACGTGATGGCTGTTGCCTCTTGCTCTAAAGTGTCAGGCTGGTGGAAAAAAAAAAAAAAAAGGAGAATTTGGTCAACAGCCCCAACAATTTTAGTACTTGTGCAATCACCATCATCTGCTCTGGTTCCTGCATGACCAGGGCCACATCATGGAGACAGGGTCTCATGAGAGACCCAGCAGGGTGGCTTGTCCCCTAGCTCTCCACATTGCAGTCAGTCCAGTCAGTAAAAAACATCACTATGTGTTTCCAGAACAGGTGCACAGATTCTGCAGAAATACACTTCAGCCACAGATGAACTTTATTACCAAAACCCCATATACTCCTCCTTGATCTATTTGTGCATAACAGCTGTTCCTCTCAGTGGCTTGTATGATGGCCATGTTTTGTGCCCCCATTCATGACCTGCTTCTCCAGGTCAGCTACAACAATGGAAGAAGCATAATTGATTTTGGTACATCACCTTGGGCACCCCAATACTCCTCACCCCACCTTGCAACAAAGCACTGATAAAGCCTCTGAACCATCCTCTGGGAATCTACAAGACAGGATATTACTGTTCCTGTGGGAGCCAGCTCAGAGGACACCCATGATCTAGCTCATCCTCAACACCAGGCAGAGCACAGCAATGGAGACAGGTTGTATGCCCAGCCCCAGCAAACCATGGGGAAAAAAAAATGATGCTGCTAACACAGGGAGACTAAGAAAGATTCAGGCCTTGCATATCTACAGGCATCCCATCTGCACTGCCACTTTCTGGAAGCAATGCACAGTGGATAAGGAGCCTTTCCTCCTCATAGTGAACTCATCCCCGCTAATCTTTTGAAGATGTGTGAAAAGTGAGTGAAGTACAAGCACATTTTAAGCTGTTTCTCATTTCCATGGGAACCAGAGGCATGCTCTGAAGAGCTTGGAGTGAACCGGGGGTGCTGCTTCTCCATGTGTAACCAGCAGGGATGATATTCTACTCTAGAATGGGGTGACTGGTGCACCCAGGCTTCGTGGGACAGGCACTCTCTACAACTACCTGAAAGGAGGTTATAGGAAGATGGGGGTACGTCTCTTCTCCAGGGTTAACAGTGAGAAGATGAGAGGAAATGCCTTCAAGTTGAGGCAGGGGAGGTTTAGATTACATATAAGGAGAAAATTCTTTACTGAAAGGGTTGTAAAGTCTTAGAATAGGCTGCCCAGGGAGGTGGTAGAGTCACCATCCCTTGAGGTGTTGAAGAAACATTTACATGTGGTGCCTGGGGACATAGTTTAGTGTTATGTTAGTGATAAGTGTGACTGGACTTGATGATCTTAGAGGTCTCTTCCCCTTTGTGATTCTGTGATTGCAGCCTTCTCCTCATGCCTGAGAGTTCAGCAGGGATACCCAAACCCACAGCTCAGGGAGGCAGGGGTGAAAAATAGGATTCACAGCAGCTTGTCAACACTGCCTGAAGTGCCTCTGACATGCCAGCACCAGGGTGAGTCAATCACAGTGTGTGACAAAGGGTCAGGGCAGGACACCCATGAGAAGAGATGGGAGGGTGGGGACATAGTGAAGGAAGTGGAGTGGAGAAGTTTTGGAAGAGCAACAAGGAGAAATGAGAAGCATGGTGTGAGAGCATTGGCCAGCTACCAAGGAAGGGAGATGCATGACCACATACATCAGCCTGTTTGCAATCAGCCAGAGGTGGTGGCAGCCCAGCAGCCAGAGACATGCACAATGAGTTGGAAATCTGCTGGAAAAGGGTTACGGCAAAGGTCTTGAGCTGACGTAGATGTGGTGTGATAACCTCAAGGTTTCGTGGCACCAGCACACATTTCCTATGGAAAATGTGAGCCTAATTCTCCTAACAACGAGCACCAGGTACCTCAACCAAGGAAAGAGTCATGTTCACTCCTGCACTCACCCCATGCTCACAGGAGTTTAAAAAAATACTTCTTTTGCCTCAAAATCAAGGATAAACCCTGTTCATCCTGTGTATGACCAGTCTGCATGTAAGCCCACTAAACTACTCTCAGCATAGAAGGGAGATTAATCAGACTGCAATTAAATTGCAGATTTTTAGGTTAGGTATGAGCAGAAGCAGCAGCTCTGCTGCCATGCACATGGTTCCACATTACAGGGTTGGGCTCCATGGATGTGGTGTTTCCCTCCTTAGGGCCATGCATGTATAGATCATAGAATCATAGAATCGGCAGAGTTGGAAGGGACCTTAAAGATCATCTAGTTCCAACCCCCCTGCCTGGCAGGGACACCATCCACTAGGTAAGTAAGAGAAGCCCAGAACTTGTCTGACTGCTGAGCCGTCCTCATAGACTGGGACTGGGCCTTTTGCTAGCTTGTTGGAAATAAGGAGTGAGCCAAAGCACGCACCCAGGAGATGCCAAGGACCACACTAGCATCTCCTAAACCATCAGCCTAGAGTGCAATGAAGTCTGAGGGCAGGCACAGTCCTCAGGCTTTGGCTGCAATGTAGGGTGTGTGAACTAGTCCTGGTTTTATGTATCAGCCTTCAAGGTCCACCAGAATGAAAACAGCCAGTAAGCCTACAATAATGTTTCTCTACTCAATAGTGAGCAGTGGGAAAAAAGTAATCTCTCGCACAGCCCACAGGGCTCCATCAGAGAGGGAACATCCTTTCCTTGGTGAAGAGTCCTTTCCCTTATGAGCCAGCCACCGTGCAAAGCAATTAGCTATAATTAGTGGGCTGTGGGCCAGTGGCAGGGCATTTGTACTGCAAGTCATCATGCCAGCTGCACCGCTTTGCCAATGGGGCTGGTTATGTTTTCTCAGCTTCCCTCTGCTACTGGTTTATTTTTGTGCTCAGATGTCCTGGGCTTGGGAGAGCTTTGAAAAATAATTGTTTTACTGGTTAAGATTATAAATTGGTGTTGAAAAGTTGGAAAGCAAAACTCATCCAACTCTTAGTGACACTATCCTAGACGCAGGGTAAAATTTTCTGTCTAATTTTAACAACCTTGCTAGGAATCAGCAGGCAGAAACAGTTCACCAATTCAAGCTCCAGTGAGTGCAGCAGCTTTGGTGGCAGAGATCTTCCCATCCCCAGACACCTGCCCTGCACCGGGGCCAGAAATCCTGCAGGTTTTAGCTCCCATACACCTGTAGATGTGCCGAGAGCAAGTAGTAGCAGTGCCACCTGCTGACACTGGATATTCCATAGCAGCACCTCTACATTAATCTTTCCCCTGTTGAGGTCACTTCATCTGTCTTCAAGGCAAAGACATTGACAATGTCCAGCCAGCACTTGCCTAAGGGAAACACTGCTGGTGATGGTGGTCATCACTATCCTGGCAGGAGAGGACAACATCTGCTGCTCTGATTTCAGACCCATTTGTAAGGTAAGGGGAGGAAGAGCTGTAAAATGGGAGGGGGCAGAGTTGGAGGGGAACTACCATGCCACAGACATCTTTTGCTAATACAGTCAGTTAGTGGTAGTGTATTTTCAGGGCCTTTTGTTTGTAGCTGGTGGCATTCTGTGGGTTATATATATATACACACACACACATATATATATATAATCATAGAATGGTTTGGGCTGGAAAGCACCTCAAAGATCATCCAGTTCCGACCACTCTGCTCTGGACCAGAACAATTTCTGCTTGACCAGGCTGCTTAAAGCCCCATTCAACCTGGCCTTGAACATGTCCAGGGATGGGTCATCCACAGCTTCTCTTGGCCATCTGTTTCAGTGTCTCATTACTCTCACAATGAAGAATTTCTTCCTAAAATGTAATCTAAATCTACCCTCTTTTAGTTTGAAACAGTTACCCTTAGGCTTGAGGACTCACAGGGCAGTGCTGAAACCCTATCAGTATTTCCCCACAAAGCAGGGGGAGAAAAGCCTTGGTGAAGAGGAAGCAAGAGGAGTTTAAGATGGAAAATATTTTAGGACCCCTTCTTGTAAGGCCAGGTCCTGCTGGAGGCCCACTACACAAACCTTGAATGTGTCCTTACAGCTCTTATACACAGACTTTTTGGAGGAAAAAACAGCAAAGCCCCAGCCCAGTCTGATCCCTATTATGGTCTGGTCCTTGCAGGACTCTTGGCATATGGGGAAGCTTTGGGGTGTCCAAATGCTGAAAAAGGGATGAGTACTAAGGGGTGAGGAAACCTCTTGACAGCTGATGGGTGCAGCCCCAGACAGATTTGCACCCCATAAATCATGAGAGGCAAGAATTTCCTTGTCCAGCAGCCTATTAACACTTAGGAGATGTACCTTCCCCAGGGCAACCCCAAGCTGCTTCTCTCTGAAAAGAGAAAAATATACTAGACTGGACTGTAAGTGATTCAGATGGCTACCACTTATTTTACCCAGTAGTCTTGTTTTCCTAGCCACAAGCTGGTTTTGGGAAGCTATTTGCAAAAAAATAACATATAGTTTTTATTTTTACTTTTTTTTTTTAACTCACAGTGTGCTCATACGCACTGGTCATATCAAAGCTAAATGAGTTTTGATACAGCCCCACACTGGGTGTCAGCTGCAGCCCTACCAACGTGGCTAATCATCAGAAAATTGTGAAAATAAACCAATAATCCAGCCAGCACTCTAAGCCCTTGGCTGTGCCATTTTCCAGAAACTCAGGGTATGTTACTGCCTGATCCAAGGCAGAATTCTAGTAATTTTCTCCAATTAGTATCTTTTTCCTTTACTTAATTTACACCATTTTCTGCAGAAAGCTTTACCACACTGTGGGGTTTCTCATGTTTTAAAGGGGTGGCCAAGCACCTTCTTTCAACAGCAACAGACTGCCCAAGGTGGGCTTAAAGAAATTCAGTGCTTTCTAGTAATACCTTAATCTAGTAATACCTTATTATGAGAAAAACTTTGAGCTTTACTTTAACTTTTCCCCTCTCTGGTTTCCTAGGGACCTTGCTGTATGAAAAGACATGGCACAGCCCTTTGCTCGTCCAAAATCTCTCCTCCACTTCCCAGAGGCACAGGGTTGATTTTTGAGCTGAAATGTTGAACAGAAAATGCGTTCTCAGAAGTTTTGTTATCTGGCTGTATCTACTGCCTTTTTTTCAGAGGATATGTCTGGGCAATATTGCACAGTAAATCCATATTAAAAAAAAAAAAGAAAATAAAAAAAAAATTCCCAAATAAAAGCCAGGCCTGAGAGGCTAACTTTCCTGGCAGCCTCTGGGGCGTGAAGCTGGAAGGTAACCACATGCTGCTGGGCTGTGCTGGAAAAAATGTCCCTGTCCCACTTCTGAACCAATTCAAAGCTGAAAAACTTAATCCTTCCTCCCTTAACCCTCTAGACAAGAAAAAACAAGTTTTTCTATGAAACAGCTTAAAAGTGAAAAAAAATAGTCAAAGCCTAAGTACCCCATTTACTTCTCACAGGGACAGGAAAAAGCCCAAACCCTGAGGAGAGAGGTGTGATGCCAAGCTGCCTGGCAGCAAGGTTTCTGAGTTCCTTCTTTACCGCAGTTGCAGAAAAGAAGTAGGTAAACCCCAGAAGCCAGCACACGGGGACATATGACTAAAGCCAGGCTGGTGGGTGAAAAACCAAAGATATTCCTGCTTTCTTAATTTAAAAAAACCCTCAGGCTTGCACAAAACCATCCTTTTTGGAGGATTCATCCCCTTGATGGGCTTGGCAAGCACAATCACCTTCCTGAGAGCCTTTTTGAAAGGGCAGATGGAGAGAAATGGGATTATTCATCCCTGCAAGATGAAAATTCAGCCACAGGCTGACTCAGGTGTCTCCGAAGGAGGGAGAAAAAAGCAGAGGGCTGTCACGTAGGCAAGAGGCAATAAAAAGAATGTGTTTGGCAAGTGGAGAGGTCTGCACTCCTGGGAGAAGCCAAGTTTCCTGCAGCTTGCACTGCCAGTGGGGAGACACAGCTTTTTTTTTTTTTGGAAAAGACCATCTAGAATAACATACTGTGATGGGAGATGGGGTGGGGACTTCAGAAAGCATGGCTTGGAAACTGTCATTGTAGGTCTAAATATCACCCTAAATACAGACCGCCCCACCAATACAGAAGAACATTCTTCACACCACTGCATTCTCTGGTTTTTGGGATAGACTTTAAGCTTGCTGAGCCCAGCTTTAACATTATCAGGTGTGTAACAGAGCACAACAGTTCTGCAAACTTCTTTAGAATTCATTCAAATCCTCCTCCTTGGAGCTATGTGGGTGCTACTCAGTTCCACCTTCACTTGACACATACAAAGCCAAATCTAACAAATATCACTGAAACACATCAGCCTTTGACCCAAAATCCCACCTGAAAGCTGAAGTGTCTCCCCTGACTCCTTTTTTTATCGTCCCACTTTCCTGTAGATCCAGCAGCTGCCCCTTCATCTTCACATTCACTATCATCAGACAGCAGCAATGATAAAAAGAAATTTATGTGGGCAAGAGCATGGTGTTATTTTGGCAAGGGTAGAATCACTATGATAAAATCCAAAGACCCCAGATAGGTGGTGATGGTGGCTGAGGAGCTCAGCTGGAGCAGGCTGTGTGTGCTGCTAGAGCAGGGTGTTGACATGGGCACGATGCCAGGGCTCTGCATACCACCAGAGGGGACAGTGATGTGGCATGGAGCACCCGCTCACCACTACTGCAAAGTCCTCAGACAAAGGTTTGTCAGGAGCTGCTCCATTGAGGGATGAAAGTACTACAAGGAATATGTAGACCATTAAAAAAAAAATCAAATTAAATAAATGCCAGCTTGCTATGTTCTTTGGGGAGTTCACTCCTTGTACATGCAAGCTGCACTCAGCCCACACACACTGTCCCAGTGATGCCAGAGCTTGCTTGGTGGTCCAGATCCCTCTGCTGGGATTTAGGACCCCCAAACCTGGGGTACATTCCCCTTGGGTATACAAAAATAAGGAAATATGTGCTGGTCAGCAAGGTAGATCACTAAGAAGCCAGCCTGCTGCTTCCTGTATGTTTTGTTGCTGTCCTGATAGGAACCTGTCAATGAGTCAGCAAATGACATTTGCAAAGGGAAAGATTCAATGATTAAACTCAGTTCTTTAAGATTCTGAAAATGAACACAGGTTGCCAAATCAAACAGATTTAAAACTGGCACAAAGAGAGGGAAAAACTAAGGTAAACTTTTTGATTTATATGCTGGCTGAAAGCCTCTCCCTAGAGATGTCTTTCATTTAAAGCTTTTAACAGTTTATCTCACCAAGTGAAGACAGTAACAACAGTGCTGATGTGTTGGGTTATGTTTTTGTTTCCTTTTGCCTTCCTCCTCACACAGGATGCCACAACTCTTGGTCATGCTGATGGTGGAGGATCAGTCTCATATGTCCAGAGAGTACAAGAAGACAATTTCACCAAAAGAGAAAAAAAATAGCAAAAAGTAGATTTCTAAGTCCAGATTATCTAAGCATAAGATCTTTTCTATGTAGCTTTGTACCTCTGCTTGGACCCAGGCAAGTGGCCTCTGCACTCTCAGCAGAAGGGGAAGCTCTTCTCTCTTCATCTATCATGAGGCTTTTGAAGAGGTGTAAAAATCCCTTCCGTGTCACCCTCTACCATCCCAGTGCAGTACAGCAATGTCAAGTCCTTGTTTTAAAGCCCTAATGCCCTACATACTTTTATACCATCTTATGGTTCAATTGCTTTTTTCACTTCTTTTTTGAGTAATGATTTTCTTAAGTGGTTTATTTGCCTGCTAAAAACAATATTCATTAAAAAAATCCCAATACAAACCACAGAAAAAAAGAAAAACAATTCTTCCATGTATGTATCATTTACGTATTTGCTTTTTGGCCAGATACTTCCAGTCTTGCAAAATAACACTTTCAGGCAACTTGGGTGGGAACTGTTTGGCATTACAGCTTCACACAGCCCCAGGCATGGACAGGGATGTCCTGCCTGGTGGCTGGCAGGGCCACAGGACCAGCACAAATCCTGCCCACTGTCGACAAGGTGGAAGAGGTGACAATCATTGTGAAGACCAGGCAATATCAGACAGCTACATAATTCCTTCAAATGAATGACAGCCAGGTAGATACCAGGGAAAACCAAAGTGTAGGAGATGAATGGTGAGGGGCATGATTTGCCTGTGTCCAGAGCAGGAGCATGGTGCTGTTGATGGTGCAATGACCATCTAACAAGGCATGAAACCTTCCCCTAGTTCAACCTACATGGTCTGAAGAATTGGTAGCAGAGAGTAAGCTGTTCAGTGAGACAGAGTATGAACTAGGAGTGGGGTTTTCTAGGGCCCTATTCAGGACCAGCTGGCTGGACTAAGACGTGAGGAGGTAACTCTTGGCCCCTCACCAGCCCATTTGCCTTTTCTTTCAGCAAAGCCAGAGAGCTTTCTTCAGCGTTTGCTGTAGCCTACACTGAGCTCAGCTGGACTAAGTCAGTGGAAGAAGCAGAGGAGTGATCTGGTTTAATATGAAAGTCCTGGGACAGTGTTTTTGCAAGCCTTCCATTGGTTTGTAGGAAAATATGAAGAAAAGGCAGAAGAGGAATGACAGAAGATCCTGGGCCAGTACCAAGGACTGCTAGTATGCACCACATGTTCCCCCAGCCATCTCCAAACGGACTCTGGATAAGATCCTAGGAAGGCCATTGGGATGGTATGTGGATGCAAGGACATGCTTGTCTTAATACTTTGGCATTCCCCAGCATTCCTCTCAGGGCACAAAAAATATGGTAACTCTGCTTCTCTCATGCTAACCTAACCTTTGTGTCTGTATCACCAGGGAGAAAAGACAGCAGGGTATTTTCTTTATTTATTTGCTTTGTAGTTGGGCTAAGTGCAAGTACCGACTTAGACTACAGGTTTTTGGAGCAGGACTGTCTATTTGTCCTGCAGGTGGGTTTCTGCACTGGCTTCTGCACCAGTACTGCCCACCAAAGAGCAACTCCCTATTTCCCTTCTGCAACAGAAAAGGAAACTACATACGATGAGTGAAATTATACCCAAGGCCAAAACCAGCCTCATTAATAGAAGTACAAAGAAAGCAGCTTCACTGACAGCTTTGAAACATGTCTTTGCTAATTACTGTAAAGGAGAGTGACTACTGCCAGTGCCTCTAGCAGGCACCATGATTTCTGAAAGGTATAAGTACTGAATTTTTTTAGACAGAAAGACAGTAGATAAATAGATAGATAGTGTCTTGGTCACTAAGAAATGTAGAAATGAGGTGTCTACCTTATCTCCATGATTTCACTATCAATATCAGCCTTTTCTTAATTTTCAGATTGCTGCTGAGGTTTCCCAAGCCTGCACTGTGCTAGACACCAGCTGGGAGTTCCAGGACTAGCAGTTCCTGTTGGACCCAACTCACAGAGTTTGTTGACCAAGGGCTCTGAGATAACTTCCAGGTGACCTGAGCAGCTTAAGAATTATAGACATTTCCCTGAGGCCACATGGCCTCATTGCACCAGTGCTTAAACAATCACCAATAGCAATCTCTCACCCTGTCAGGTCTGGGGGATCAGGGCAGAGGTTTCTGGGCCAGCCCAGGATAAAGGCTTCAAATGCCTTCTGCACTTGCCCTTTGCTCTTGCTGCTACTTCTGATCTGTACTGGAATCTGCTGGATGATTTTTGGCCTGCTGAATAGGAACAGCTTTCATCTGAATTTTGCCTGAGGTTGTTAATTTTCATCTACAGCCTGATGTGCAAGAAGTTCTCCTATTTCTGATGTGATTCTTCAGCATTTTCTTCAGTTCCTGAAGGTCTCACACAATTGCGCTGGCACTGAAGTCAGAAAAGCTTAGTCATGGCCTATGTTCCTCCTGTGCCAAGGAGGACAGAAATGAAAACAACCACATTCAAAGCAAGTTCATGGATTGAATCCCTGCCCAGAGCTAATGAGCTTGAGAGAAATTTACCTTAGGAAAGAGAGCATTAGCCACATGGCCACCTTCTCAGTTGAATAAAAAGACACTCTGATTCCAAAAAAACTTAAGCTTTCAGGTCAATGAATGAATAGGAAAACCCCACAAGGTGAGGACTTAAAAAAAAAATGTGTGTTATCAAGTATTTTCCAAGAATGCAAGAGCTGAGCTCTGCCTCAAGGAAATGGAAATGACCCTCCCTCCCTGCAGCAGCCAGTGCTAGAGACCTTGTCTCCTTCTGCTCTCCTGCCCCAGGCTTGCCATTCTCCCCTCAGGAAGCTCTGCTTCCACCTCTGACTGAAGCCCTACCAAGCAAAGAAAGAGTCAAATCTCAGGAAAATCCTGATTTTACCTCAAAAGTTGGGTTTTTTAAAGAAAAGTTGGTGTCATCTTTGTTTTGTTTATTCCTGTGGGCTTTAGGGGTCATAATGAAACTTACCTGCAAATCCTTCTCTGGGAGACCTGGAGATTCCCCATGAGCTGGGATTTCAGGGCAGACCCCAGACCTGTGAGCTGTATATTAAAAGTGGGCAGCTACACAAACCTAGTGACTGCAACTGCAATGGCTTGCACTCTCATTTATCCTATTTCTGAAAGAAAGTTACAAAAAATCCAAAACAACAACCAAAAGAAAAATCTATTAAATGCTTCGTTGATTTTTAAAGCAGAAATTCCTGGTTTGACTGCTGACACCATCTGAGCCAGACTCTGCTGCAACTCAGAGAGTGCTGAAGTCTGCATGGAGCAAGGGAAGACAAAATCTAGGCTTTCCAACACAAAATCTCCCCCTTCCACCCTCCGGCTCCATGCTCAGCTTGGCCAGGTTGTTCTGGAAGACACAACTGCAAATCTCTATTGCATGTATCAGGGCAAGACTTTGCCCTTTTTGCTGTCAAAGAACTACACTGACTTCATATAATGTGTTTGCGTGGATGGATCTACACCTAACATGCTAATCCATTGACTAACCTGAGTGATCAGGGTCAGATGCACATGAATCAACTCCACTGTTTTTCTTCTGGAATAAATATCCCTGTTCCTGATCTTCAAATAACAATACCATGAAAATAGCCATGTGCTCCCTATTGATCTTGACATCCCTGATGCTGCTGAGGCTGCTTGCTTACACCCT
Source organism: Galbula dea (assembly GCA_013399015.1). Lineage (NCBI taxonomy): Eukaryota > Metazoa > Chordata > Aves > Piciformes > Galbulidae > Galbula > Galbula dea. The sequence goes on from VWZX01001545.1 coordinate 953,525, forward strand.
GGTAGCAGCAACCCAACCTGAATTGGATCTGCATCATTTCTGATTTGCTTGTATTTTGCTCATGCACTCAGGACAGGAGTAAATGAGGACCTTGCCCTGTGCGAGAGAATGATGAAGCTTGGTGACTTGATAACTAGCTGTGGTTTGATTGCGCAGCCATGCCTGACATCCTGCTGGGAATGTCCACGTGGAAGTGTAATATGTATCTTTGGCTGTGTTGGTGTCAGATTTGGCTCTGAAGTGAAGCTATGGAATGAAGCTGAGGACTGGATGCAATTTTCATCAATTCTGTAGAAACCCTGATTTTTACGGATCTCATTTGAAGGTCTTGAAGCTCTCCACTGATCCAAGTGTAGAGTCAGACTCTAGGAGATATGAGAGGTAGGTGATACAAATGGGGCCACAAAAAGGCTGAGAGATGGGATGACACAGACATGTGAAATGCCAAGCTGAGCTAGACTGAAGGGGCAGCCAGTCAAACTCCACATCATGCAGCACAAAAGAGATTTTTTCCCAAAAGGTTCCAGAAAGCTGAGACAACAGATCCACAGAAATCATCAAGGAGAAGAAAATGCATAAGAAAGAGAGAAAATCATGGAGAGATGAGGGGCTAGGCAAAGTTATAATGTGGTGTTGAGGGCCGAGGCTGGACTGACCACCAACCCACTGACAAGTGCTCCCTGATACCCACTCTTCCCCCTCCCAGGGGACGGGAAAGGGGATAAAAGAGAGACAGAGAGACTTGTGGACTGGAAAATAAAACTAAAACGACTTTAATAATAATAATGTTGATAAATGAAATATACACAAATATATACAAATATGCACAAGACCCAATACCAAACCCAAACCCCCCTTGATGGTAACTATGTCACCACTGATACTGTGGCAGAAGGCCTCAACAGCAGGTGAGAGTCAGGCTCAGGAGCTGGATCCTGGTACTGAATGCAGGGACTTACGGATCAGGATCGAGAGCAGAACAGACAGAGTTCTCCCCTGATGCCGACCACCGAAATGCAGGAGAAGAAAGAACCAAGAGGGAAGAACAATCTAGCAAGGGGGAGCTGACCCCCAGTTTATATATGGAATATGACATATACAGGATGGAACACTTACTTGGTCAGTTCACCTGTCCTCCCCGAGGGTGCAGCCTTTACCCTGCACCCCACAACATGAGACACAAGATTCAGCAGTGACCTTGCTTTGCACACCAATCCCTGGTAGTAAATCTAAACATTAGACCTTAGCACTACTAGAAGCTGGCAGTGTCTGAAAAACATGTTAGTTTTAGAAAGTGCAGTTTCTCAGAGGATCTGTAACTGAAAAGTAAAAGCACTGAACAGGATTAGTTCTGTTCTAACCCAAACCAGGACATGTGGGAAAGAATGTGGAGAGAAATAAACTGCAAAATAAGAGCTTGCATTGGTCAAAATAAGAGCTTGCACTGGTCAAATGTTTAAATTACGAGAAACTTCATAGGGAAGGAGAAGCCATTCAAGTCTTCAGTCCTTAAATGGATAAAAATGCTCAGATGCATTGGAAGAAACATCAGGACAAATGCTGTCCACAAGCTCTGGCAAGCCAGAGACTGCATGATTGATAGATAGCTGTGGGCAAGACACTCTGCCAGCTTCAAAGATGTCTGGAAGGAGCTAGTGTCTGGAGCTACTGCTAAACAAATGTGCTATCTGACTAAATATCTTATCTGTAAATATCTTCATGATAAGGGAGATGGCTGCTGCAGCCATCTCAGGAAAAATCAAGAGGTAAAAACTGTGATAACAGAACATGTCTGGCACCTCAGGCATTGGGTATGTCTGGTTGCCCAAAGCCTCAGGGAAGGGCTAGAAATTATAATTGTAGTTAAAACTAAGATCAAAGACCTGCAATCTTGAGATCCAAAGCAGAGAGAGAGGCTAGCTACTCCCCTGGCCTTGATGGATTATTCCCACTGTTAGGAGTCCCCTGGTATATGTGGATTTCCTCCACTGTCACCTACCAGTCATTTTCCCCACATTGCACAGAGGGACCCTTGATTCTTCTCCATCATTGAATGACAGTCTTTTGCTGCTAAAGAGTGCAAATGAACACCCAGCATAGAGTTCTCCAAGTTGCCATTTTAATTTGTTGTTCTAACAATATGCCCCAAACATTTAAGACTTAGGGAATATCAGAGCAACATGAGCAGTAACAGACCAGCCAGCAGAGGTTGGATCCCAAAGAACAGTAGATTCTTTTCAAGGAAAAAACTCACTATTTAGGTTAAAGTTGACTTATTGGCAGTTACAGTTAAATTAAGGGGATTTTATAGGGTCAAAAGTCCCCCTACTTGTCAGATCTGATAATGCTGTTCTCCTTGCCTGGAGAACCGTGTGGCCTGGCAACAGCAAGGGGCATCCTGCAGTCACTACTGCCCACTTGCTGATCTTGCCCTTGAGAGCAGTTCTTAGCCAGGAACAACATATAGGGATGTTTCCATCTTAGGAAGTGAGCAGCTATTTAACAGCTTCTGGCCAACATTGATTTATGCAATTTGACACCGGTGAGGGACAGAGCCCTTGCACAACACACTCTACTGTCTACAGTACTTTCAATTTTCAGCAGATCTGCCTGTCTCCTTTGCAGTGGTGGTTGCTTAGAGCAGTTACAAACTGAAAGGCAGATGCAAGCATTGATTTTGGAGCAATCTCCTTCATAGTTAGAGTGAACAACTATTGTAAAGAAACATGGCTTTGAATCTTTTACCAGCTGGTAAGCAACACGACTTCAATTTAAACTGCATAACATATAATCTAAGCAAGCAATCACAAGACACAGTGTACAGGCAAATGGTCCCTCATCAAGGACACAAAACCCCAGCCATCCCACCTAAGGCTGAAGAACAGTCAATAAAGCAATGGCAGCTGCAGCTGCTCCAAATTCAAAGATACATGAACCAGGTAAAACATGTGTGATCGGTGCAGGTCAGACCAGCCCCCTGCATCTTCACTTCATCAAAGAGGCAAGCAGATAATATTTTCTAGATATTAAGTTTATTGCACTTCTGCTTTGCAATGCCTCTGCAGTGATACTGCCATGGGGCTGGACAGAACTGGCCACATTGCAGAGCCCCCAGACAGCTTTCCCAACTCAGGGTTCTGCAGCACACAGCCCTGCCCTGCTCTGCAGGGCACAATCCCAGAGGATTTCATCACGGGCATGAGGAAAAGGGGACTGTGACAAGGGTTTCTGCTTGCAGATATGACTCACCAAAACCTGGCTTCATGCTAATGGCTGGGCCCAACTAACATTAGGCCAACAAACCAGCCCCATGGGGCAATCATACTGGATTAATTGCCACCCTGGGCTTCCACAAAGCCATAGGCATTTGGTCACCCACCAGCCTATGCCTCCAAAGGTGGCAACAGGACAGATGATGCTATGGAACCATCTTAGAAGTACTGTTTTTCTTTCTCTCAATAGGGAATGAAAGGTTCCAGCATCATGGTTCCTGCACTTGGGTCATGACAACCCCATGCAACTCTACAGGCTTGGGGAGGAGTGGCTGGAAAGCTGCCAGGCAGAAAGGGATCTGGGGTTACTGGTCAACAACCAGCTGAATACAATATAGCAGTGTGCTTAGGAGGCTAAGAAGGCCAACAGAATCCTGACTTTTATCAGAAATAGCACAGCCAGCAGGACCAGAGAACTGATTGTCTCCTGCACTTCATAGTGGTAAGGCTGCACTTCAAATACTGCATTCAGTTTTGGGCCTCTCGCTATGAGAAGGACATTGAGGTGCTGAAGAATGTCCAAAGAAGAGCAACAAAGCTGATGAAGGGTCTAGAGCACAAGCCTAATGAAATGCAGCTGAGAGAACTGGGATTATTCAGCCTGGAGAAAAGGAGGCTGGGGGGAGAGCTTATCATTCTCCACAACTACTGGAAAGGTGGCTGTAGAAGAGGTGGGTGTCAGTCTCTTCTCCCAAGTAACAAGCAAGAGGACAAGAGGAAACTACCTCAAGTTGTGCCAGGGGAGATTTTGATTAGACATTAAGAAAAATTTCTCCATCAAAAGGCTTGTCAGACACTGGAACAGGCTGCCCAGGGAAGTGGTGGAATCACCATCCCTGGAGGGATTTAAAAGATGTGTAGATGTGGTGCTGAGGGACATGATTTAGTGGTGACTTGGCACTGCTGGATTAATGATTGGACTTGATGACCTTAAAGGTCTCTTCCAACCAAAATGATTCTATGATTCTATGATCACCAGAAATGATCTGGCAGAGGATGTGGCTCCTAGGGCACTGGTACCATGAAGCATGTGAAGACTTGCCTATCACTTTATGCATGGATAGGCAGGTAGCCATAATAACCTCCAGAGAGTTCACGTTTAGCCCCAGACCTATAAGAAGGGAAGAATAAAGGGCTTTAGCCTTAGGAATCAAGGCTGTTTTGATGTAGGGCATACATATTTGGCCCAAAGCACACCCAAGACAGCTGCTTTGATTTCTCCTTGAATGTATTAATGTGCAGAGCGGAAATATCTGGCGTTCAGCTGGGACAACATACAGCACAGCTGGAGTCCCTAGAGAACTCTGAGGTTTTCTGGACTTCTTCGAACACTTCCTTTTTTCCCCCCTCTCTTTCATTTCCCTCTCTTTTCTTTTTTTTCTTAAAAAGTGTTTCTTTACCCAGGGAGAGATTAAGTTCATGATGTAATAGCTGTGTTGAAGATTGTGCTTTAAGTAAATAAGGATGCGCAGTTATAGAAATATGAAAAGTTATGGGAGAAGTATCTTCGTTAAAATTAACCTCCTCTCCCTCAGTGTTGAGGAGATTTGATCTTTAAATCCAAACTCTGCTTTCAGATATGCACAACAGTAACCAAAATTTGCAAGCATCATTGTTATGTGCCCAGATAATTGTGCCTGGCTTAAAACAGTAAGTTTTACATGTTCTACTCTATTCTTGTACTGCATTAAAGCACTGGCTAGCTTCTTAGCAGCTAGACTGGCTACTACTAACCCACAGAGGTACCAAGGAAGGAGGTAATTTTATCCTGCCTTGACAGTGAATAGACACATAAGAGGTGAATATATTTACACTTCTGTGACTATATAACAGAGTTTTTGCAGTGTAACTGAAGACTTCTAAGTCTGGACTTTCACAAAACAGGAGAGCCTCTACTGGTGCTTCTCCCCACTAGGGATGTCCAGTGTCCCAGGGTGCCCATTTTCTATGCATCCACACCAGGAGTGGCTGTTTTCTTTCCATCCTCACCCACTAAGATCAGGAGCATATAAAGATCTTGGATAAGCTTCTAATCCTTTTTACTTTACTATGCATTGTACTATGTTGAGCTGAAGCTATGGCTCAGTATTCCTGAACACTCCTTTGACACACTTGCTAAGAAAGTGCATCCAGCTCCTTTGAAAAGAGAAATTAAGAGAACACATCATTGTGCAAAGGTCCTGGAAGATGAACACCCATCTAAACTAGGCATTCAGGACTAGTCGATGGAAAGGGGAAGATGCAGCCACACAGGATGAGTCAGCCTGTCCAAAAATAAGTGGGAGGGATGTATATCTGAGCCAGCTTGCCATTCCCTTGGGAAGGCAACCCCCAATTTGCAATTTTTTGCATTGTGTCTCAACAATACTGTAAGTTCCAAATGACTTTTGCCCTCTTTTGCAATATATTCAATGTCTTGGGGAGCCTTCTGTGAGAAAGGGCCTCTATCCACGCAGGCCATGAGTCATTTGGAGGAAAGGGAAGCCCCTTGGACTTGGGAACATAATCAGTTCACAGGGCTGCTCATAAATCTGAAAGAGCCATAGGTATTCATGGGCACAGAAATCCACTCAGGGGCCGTGGGAGTGCTGAGACAAACCAGAGGAATATTTTCACTCATTAAGTCTGATGACCATGCCTGTTAGTTGAGGGAGGAATTTGACAAGAATGTCACCAGGATGACATACATGGAAAGTGCTAGCGAAAGGCACAGAGCCAAAGGAGTGGAAAGAAGGCAAAGAGTCCCCACAGAGTGTATCTTACACGCTATCTTCCCATCAGCAAGTATTCATTGGACATTCGACAGGCAAGGGCCAGGTCAGGTTTTCCAATATGCTCCTTTTCATCCCAGAAGAATACCACAGCCTTCTCTTAGTTCAGCCTCCCTTGGCAGAAATTATAAGTTCAGGTTACATGGAAATAGTGGGACTGAGGTTTCAGGGCACACAAAAGCTTGCACACAATGTGTATTTTGCCAGGCTGACAGCCCACACTGTTGACACACTTCCTGTGCTGAGGTATTTAAATTAGATACAAGACTTTGAGAGAAAATCAAGTTTGGTGAGGCATGCATTTCTGGATAACCTTGCTGGAGGCCTGAAAAGCTTGCAAGTGGCTTCTGCAAGGTTACTTCTGTACATTGAGAGCAGGCAGGAAGTGGCAGGAAGCAGCATTACCAGAATGCTCTGGGTTGGTGGCTACATGAAAAACATCTCTGCTGAGAGATGAGCACAAGTCTCCATCACCGCTGGCAGTCCACACACTGGCAACAAGCTGAAGGCTATTGAATGAAAAGAGGGCTGGGTGGGTCATGTGGAATGAAATTTTCAGCCACAGTCATCTTCCTTACCTCTGTTTTCCCATCCTGGTGAAAACAAGGGTGTAACAGCTTCAGTAAATGCCTTTCCACAATGTGTTGCATTAAGAGAGAGTGGGACAGGGCACTGCTGTTGGGTACAGACAGGTTCCCTTGTGTGCAGTTCTCCTCACCAGCTAAGGATGATATGCATCTTGATGGCACTGATCTGAAACTAGGACAGGGATACAGCTGGCGAAATCTTTGCAGAGGGAAAGCCAGCCCAACGGGTCAAGTCCTACCCACTACTAAAAACACAGGGCAGACATCCCAAAGGCAGGGAGTAGCTCCTCCAGATAAGAACCTCACACGTGTGACTCCCATGTAGAATGTCTGGGGCATAAGTTTTCTGCAAGATGTGGCATTTTTCTTGCTGGCATTATCTCAGTTATGTGAAAGGGAGGATGAAAGTCAGCCAAAACCAGTGGCCCAAGTGCAAAAGAAAGTGATATCGTGGATTTCTTTCCCAGCTGCCATCCCATGTAAAACCTTGCCTATCATTAGCATGTCTTCCTCAGGTTAAATACCTCAGACTCCATTCAGAAGGATGTATAAACCTAAGAAACAACAAAAATAGGTCTAGGACTTCTATATTGACTGACATCCACCTCTTTATGAGGCCACAGGTGCCACATAAGATACCTGCATACCCTCTCAACTGATTGGTAGGTGAAACTGGGCAGACTTTAAGAAGAATCAGTTTTTACCAGCTGAAGTTCTTTTAAATTCACTGAGTTTTCTTACTGCCCAAATAAGAGATCTTGTTTTACCACATGAACTGTCCAATATTTTTATTACATGACAAATATAAACAATGACAATTAGTCTCCTGTAACAGCTGATTCTGCTACCGACACGCTAAAATGCTGTCACAAGTCTAGAGGACACCAAAGGTTTAAATAGACTTGGTTGGGGCTTATTTCTTTTGAAATACAGTATATTAAAAAGTATAAAAGTATAATCAAAGTGTATTTTAAAAATAATAGAAAAAATAGTCCCTGGGTACATTTGGGAGCACTGGAAAGATGTGGATAAGTGTCTGGAAAGATGTGGATAAGTGTCTTTATGCAATCCACTGGCATGAAGTAGTTCTTTCCGGTTCAAGGAGCAACCTCCAAAGCTAAAGCTAATGTTTTTGTTAGGATAAATTCCTCTTGGCTTTGAATAGGAGCTCCAAAGAGACTGAAAGGTCTATTTACTCATGTCACTTGACCTCTTGTTTCTGTTGAGTTTTACTAACAGTATACTGCTTCGATGGATTTGCTTTGAACAGTACATCAAAAGTGTAGTTGGTGTAGGAGTTAGAACTATATTTGGTTGCAGGACCTTGTAGCAGGAAACTTGTTTTCCTAGAAAGCTCATAGAATGCTAAAAAAAAAAAAAATATGTAAAAAATGGAGCTGGCCTGGCCCAAAAATTTGGTAGGTGAGGCTTGAATGAAGCAAGCCCTGGCAAGCTGTATGCTATCATGCTATCTTCACAAGCTCTTTATTCTAAGCCTGGGCAACTGCAACACGATGAAAGTCTGGAGGCTGGACTATATTTCTTATCTTGCAAACAAAATTAAAGGCAAACCCTTCCCTAAGATCTTTTACTTTAGCATTTGGTTTACATGTAGGCTTCTGAACAAAGGCAAGAAACATCACAAAGTACAAATGCCAGCCTCCAATGTCCTTAGACTCCTGGATTGTCATGGGAATCTGGAACTGGAAAGAGAAAAGCCTGAGGCAGGTTTCCCTGAATAAAGGAAGAACAGTTTAAAAGGCAATTAGTACACTTTGAAATCTCTAAAGCCAAACAAACCATACTGCAGGGTAGTCTGTCTCCCATCACCCTCTGTGTAAATCTGTCCTAAAGCACCAGCAGTGTTGTGCATCTACTAAATAACACATCCTTTCATTCCTCACGTGGGACTGTAGGCATATATCCAGATCAGGGGGGAGTTGCAGTCTATGCTTCAAGCCAGATGCCACTGCACTAGATTTCTAATTCAGCATGCCACATATATTGCAACCCCTACCCTTGTGTCAGAATCTGGCTGGGCAGTCCTCACCTTTTCATCCAGTTACACCCAGATGGAGTAAAAAACATTTGTTGGCAGTGAAATCAGTTTATCCTTTGGATGAACTGGAGCAGAGGCTGTACATATGGTGCAAAGATGCACTTGTCTACCTGAGCAGGACCATCAGGAGTGGTTGCTCCTGAAAGAGCCTTACAAGGTCTCTCACCAGAGGAAGTTGGGATCTGGAGAAACCATCAGCAAGACAGAAGCAGAATCACAGGTAACACCTGCTGGAGTCCCTGTTGCTGTGTGGGAGTCTTGGAGCCAACGTTCATGGTTTCTTCTCCCTCTGATTCCCTGTATAACCTTTGGAAAACAATTATTCTCTCTATTCCCAGATTCCCCAGATGTAAAATAGGAGGATTAACATTATGTCTCCTGGCTATTTCATACAATTACACTTGGCAGGTGTCTTTGAGTCTGTCTGTAAGGTATCCAACCTCAGGGTCAGTTGAAAGTTGTCATTCAGGTACATTTAATAATTGATGCAAAAGCAGTAACATTAACTTACTGCAGGTTCTTCTTGCTAGACCACATGGATCATGAAAGAGGTTTATAAAGGGACTCTTGCACTAGTGAAATGAATGCAACCTTCCCTCTGCGAAAAGAATCACGCTCAACTGGACTGGCAGGCATAATTTTTGTTCTCTGGAAAGCCCCAGTATTTTTGTATAAGCTCCTAGATAGAATAAGGCAAATTAAATAAATTTTAAAAAGACATTATAGAAATTTACCTGTGATTTGCTTAAAAAAACCAGAAATACCAGTATAGTTTGCTTTATTTTTTTCCTGATTACATAAGATCTCTCCTTTTCAATGATGTAGAAATAGTTTGTTGCAATAATAGTAAAAAATTGGAACAGACTATTAATATATTATAAACCAAAGACAGTATACAGCATACTGGAGCCATATTTTATTAAAAGGAGAGATCCTTTTCTTAGGATTTAGAGACACTTGTGCAATTTTGATAGGACAAGAGGAAAAGGTCTCAGTTTGTGCCAGGGAAGGTATTGATTGGACCTTAGGAAAAGTTTTTTCACCAAAAGGCTGGTCAAGCACTGAAACAGGCTACCCAGGGAGGTGGTGAGTCACTATCCATGGAGGGATTTAAAAGATGTGTAGATGTGATGCTGAGAGACATGGTTTAGTGGTGGACTTGGCAGTGCTGAGTTAACTGTTGGACTTGATGATCCTAAAGGTCTCTTCCAACCAAGAGGATTCTATGATAGAATAATAGAGTTCTAGAATTCTATGATTTAGTTTGCCATCAAAAAGGCAAAGTAGCCCATAAAAATGAAATGTTTTGATAGTATCAAAACAAAAACTGTACTGTCTAAGTGTAGGAAACCTATGCCAGCCTAGGAAAACTAAGCTCCCTTTCTCAGCTGCAAATGAAACATCCAGATATCTTTATCACAAGCCTTTTTGCCTCCCACTTGAGTCAGACTCCTGATAGCCAGTTCAGGACTACAGCCTGATCTTGCAAGTCCCAGAGAAGTCAATGCTTCCTTGATACAGCTGCTGATGGCCTATTGTAAAACCGAACGAGCAGAGCACATCAAAGGTTGCTTTGTACATGACTGCCTGACAGCAGTGCTCAGTGGCTTTGCCCCATGCGAGTGCTTCGTGAGGGCTTCAGGGGTGATTAGGTTCATGAGACCCCACATGTTCCTGGCAGAGATCTGCTTCCCTTCTGGAGGCAAGCTCTTCCTAACCTCTGAAACACTTCTGAAAGTGACAGCATGAGTATCCCAAAACAGAGTAATTCCACTGGCTTTGAGTCAGATTTGCAGAAAGCAAATGAAATCCAAGGCAAGCCCTTGAGTATTACATGGAAAGATTCCCACTGGCTTCAGCAGGTTTTCATTTGACTTTTTGGGCTACAGTCCAAAACATCAAGTTCTCCAGAAAGGTGGGTTTGAGTGATAAGCCTCAGAGATCTTTGGCTACAGGCAGAGGCAGTCCTAGTCCTTGTTTGAGCAAGTAGATGGAACGCTCCCCTGTGTGGCACACTGAGAAAGAGGTAATGAAGACAACTATGTTGTTTTTGCCTTTGTCATGCAAACACAGGTCATCTCCCCAAGTGCTCAACAGCCTGAAACAGCTGTGCAGCTTCACAATGCAAAACTGCTGGAAGCCACTCCACTGTAATATTTCATCAAATACTACACCCTGCTCTGTTTTCTTGCATATGTATGCACATTATTTTGTTTGCCCTACACATTGTATGCTGCAAAAGTATTTTCTTTTTCCTGGCAATCCTGGAAATCATTAATGACCTCAGAGCATAGCAGATGGTCTTGCCCTGCTTGTGAAAAAACCCCAAAAAACAACAAAAAGGAGCAAAATGTGCAACACCTGTTCAGAGTCCTATGGCCAGTTCTGCTAGTAAGAGCCCAGGGGTCCAGAGGGACCCAGCATATCCACAGCCTGTCCCAAGGAATTTGGTGGGCTGAGACATAAACTTCAGGGATCTCCCTCTTTGAGCAGAGACTGATCCACGTTATTTGCAAGTGTGCCTGGCTAATTTTGCTGTGTGGCAACACTATTTAGACATATGTTGGAGAAACTGCTCTTTTCCACTCTGGCTTAGGCAGTGGATTTGCATGAAGTTCAGTGTTGCTTCACACTTTGACTGGTAGAACACATGCTGTGTTTTCACACTTGGACAATTTAGAGTCAAAGCCTGTCTCCTTGATTCTGGTGCAACTGCTACTGCTGTTAATTCCAGGGTTGTGGGTTCAAGCCCCACATTAGGTGCCAATAAATCTGTCAAGGGTTCTTGTTCTCTAATCTGGCCATTAGACAGATGACAGAAGTTCTCTGTTAAGCCCTTTGCCTTCCTCAGGGGAAGAGAAAGTGAATAAGGGAGATAAAACCAGAAAACTGAAGCTGCTTTAATGAAAATAACAATTAAATGAAATACATACAAACGTGCACAAAATCAATATTGAACCCAACCTCCCTGATGGCAATTACATCACCATCACCACTAAAGCTGTGGGCAGGCACTGGGAGAATCCCATTATGGACTCAGCAGCAGAGAGGAACCGAATTCAAGATTGGATTCTGGAACTGGATTCAGGAACACAAGTATCAGGATCAAAGGCAGAAACGAGAAAATCCTCCTCAAACAATGGCCATTTAAGAAGAGACCTTAGCCCTTGGGATTCCTCAGCTTTATACTGAATATGGTGTATATGGAATGGAATACCTTGTTGGTCAGTTTAGGATCACCTGTCCTGTCCACTCCTCTCTGCAGGTGTGACCTCTTACTGCACCCTCAATGTGTTACACAAGATTTAGCAGTGACCTTGGTCTGCACAGGTAATCCTTCATAGTGACTAATCCTTCTAGTAGCTATGAACATCAAGCATGATCACTACTAGAAGCAGATACTGTCTGTGAAAATAAGTTTTAACTGCAGAAAGTTCAGTTACTTACAAGAGACTTAGCTGAAAAGTAAAATCACTGAACAGAACTAGATCTGTTCTAGCTCAAACCAGGACAGTTCTTCTCTGGCTCAGGCAGTGGATTTGTGTGAAGTTCGGGGTTGCTGCATGCTTTGTCTGGTAGAACACATGCTGTGCTTTCACGCTGGGACAGTTCAGAGTTAGATCCTGTCTTCTTGCACCTGTTGAGACTGCTGTGATAGGAATCCTAAAGGAGAGGAACTGGTTGATCCTGAGCAGAGAGAGGAGAACATGTGCTCATTCTCTTTCATTACAAGGGATATCACAGGAGCAGCTGCAGCCAGAACCAGGCGTGCTAGGAGATGTACACGAGCTTTAAGAAGGATCAGCCTCTGCTTTAAAGAGTTTATGATCCAGAGAGCTAAAGAAAAAAGTACTATCCCATTTAATTGAGGGAGAAATGAAGCAAAGAGGAGTTTAAAGGGCATAAGGTCACCTGGATAAATCTCTGGCAAAACAATGATCTGAACTTATTGTCCTGAAAGAAACCCAGTGTCCTATCCCAACTTTTCATACTATCTCTTTTCCTGACCTCCAGCGCAACTCCTGCACCGGATCTGTCCTACTAAGGGTGCCAGGAATTCTGGGGAAACATTTTCCTGCTGGAGAAGAAAATACAGGGTGGAGTAAGATGAGGCTGACTACGAGGGAATTAGGGATTATTATCATCATTGTGGGGTTTCAGACTTCTTTTTGGTCTCTCTCCATTTGCAGCTTCACAGATGGAGAAGAAACTACAGCTATTGCCACTGAAAGCATTCCCTGGCACTTTGACCATTGCCCTGACTCTAACCCCTCTTAGAAACAGAGCTGGGAAGAGAGAGTGGCCAGCAGCTGCAAGTAGCACAGTCATGCAGCTTCCTTAGCTGCAGCCTTCAGAGGCCTCTCTTTCTCTGTATGACTGATAGAGGATCTGGCCAACAAGGATGGGGTGATCCTCAGTCCTAACTTCTGGAGCAGATGAGCTCCTTTTCACCTCATTAAACCCTTCCTTCAGAGAAGGCACCTAAAAGCAGCTAGAGGAGCTTCGTCTTCACCACCCACATTTGACCAATCGTCTTCTTTCTTTTAGGATTTCAAGCTTGCAACAGCCTCTTTTTTATACTTCTCACTTCTTTTGTAAGCAGCAAGTTTCTTAGAGGGGAGAGTCCTTCTCTTTGACCTTGCTCACGTAACACTGGAAGCAGTGGGTGCTATCACTGTAAAAGTAACTCTAGAAATTTCATGACAGAGTCAATGTCTGCTTCCCCAGACACAGTCCTGCAAGACAGCAATGCCTGTCAGATTTACTGGTTATTAGGATTGCTATAACATTTGAAGGCCTCACTGAAAAGCTCTTTTACCTCAGGGATGTCACATGTATTCAATTAGCTCCCAGTAGCCACCCCCAGTTCTCCCAACAGCTGCACAGAGAGGAAAATACCCAGAGCCATGAGTCAAACAGCAATAACAGTTCAAAGATCTCCAAGTCCCATTTTGTCTGTCATCTGAGGCTTTTTCACAAGCCTGCTGACTGCCTGGGACTCTTCCCACTGACCTGAAAGGTCAGGGATTGGTCAAATGCAACTAGGCAGGGACTTGCAACCCCATTGAAAGCCATCTGTCTGCAAGGTGAACATCTTGGGGCAGGTTGGACTGGACTAGGTCCTCTGAAAATGTTCCCTTTTAAATTAGTTTCTTTCACTCTGCTCCTTCTGCCTCTTGCTCTTGCTGATTGCTCAGTGAGTAGGGTCTGTTACCAAGATGCCCAAATCAGCTTCTTTGTATAGGGTGCATACCTGTACCTGTTTCATTGCCACAGGCCTATGCCCACCCTCCTATTGAACACAGCTGAGCCAGGATTAAGGGAGCTGGTTCAGGCATGGCCACCCCATCTACTGCTGACATGCTCCTGATCATCATCAAAACCAGCAGTGTTTACTCACCCTTGCTCGTTCATCTCCTTTACTCCAGAGAGCAGCCTGTGCCTCTGGTGCAGCAGGCACTCTGTCCCAGCAGCCCCTTAAACTCGTAGGATCACCTCTATTACTGTAAAACCAGAAACCTTTCTTTGAGGATTTCCTAAAAGAGGAGTAGAAGAGGAGTAAAAGAGAGTAGAAGAGGTGAAATTCTACTTTTGGTTAACTCCACCCCTCCTGCCTGTAGGCAGGGCTGAGCTTTCATCCACTTCCCTCAGGTTTTGCAGAGCAGATCCTGGCAGTTCCTGCCTTGTGCTGGGGTCTCTGATCACTATATGTCACAAGATTAATTCCTGCTCTCCCTCTTCTCCCCAGCTTTTGGACCACATTGTTTAACCTAGACCTCCACCATGGCATTAATCTTTTCTGGGAGTTTGGGTTAAAAAGAATATCAGAGAAGGTTTTCTGTGGGATTTTGTTTGTTTGTTCTCTCCAATAGGAAAAGCCCTTTCACAGCCTTTCACTGGTGATGCTTATCCTAGCATGGTCTAGTCAGAAAGCTGGCAGAGGGCAAACAAGCAAATAAGATAAAAGTAAGAAGCTGGATCCAAGTGGCAGGTCCTGTGGAGCAGGGGAATCTTGCACAAGGAGCCACAGGAAGGTCAGCTCTTGATTAGAGGGAAGCCTGCCTTTGGCAATGACATTAAAGACTGTCCTCAGGAGAGGTGATTTCAGCTCCTGGCTCTGACACGGGCCTCCTGCCTAACTTGGCCAACTCACTTAATCTTTCCTCCTTTCTGCGATGGTAGCAATATTTCTTTTGCTCTGTCTTGTCTATATATATCACAAGTGTTTTGGAGGAAGGGTATGGCTAGGGATGAGCTTTCTGGGCTTTGCTGAACCATGGCTATGATTTTCCAGATCTTCTGGGTATGATCCTAATGTCTGCCTTGCTGGCAAACTATAAGTGCCCTTTCAGCCCAGAGAGGATCCTGGCTTTGTTTAGATTTCTTTGGTTTTTTTTTCAACCAATTAGTTATTTCAGACATGTCTCAGCTATTAGCACATCATTAATCAACATATCACAAATACAGCAGCTCTTTTAATATTTCAGGGCCCTCTCCAAGAGACTATTCTAGTTGTTGTTGTTGATGACTACTTTGCCTACATTTGTGAAATGTGCTTTCCTCCTGTTTGTTTTTTTGATGCAGTTTTCTCCCACCTACCTCATGAAAAAATCTTGTTTTATCAGAAAAAGAAAATGCACTTTTATCAGAAAGGAATTTATCTATATCAGAGAAGAGTGTTTTTTCAGCTCCAGCATATGTTTCCCAGTTAGATAGAAAGAGTACAGCCCAGCATCTGCAGTGCTAACGTCAGGATCAGCAGGCTAAACTTTGATTAATCTATATAACAAGACAGAGCAGGGCCTTAAAGAAGTCTTTCCAGACCCCACAGAGGGTTGGGATCAGCTAGGGTATTGACTCTTATGACTATATAGACCCATGATTTGGGAAAAAAACAAACCCTTCCAAGAATATTTTTGGGATGGCTTTTAGTATCATGATATATAAAAACTGTTCGAGAGGCAAAACACCATTTGGTGTTGATTAGACTTGATTACAACAGTGCAATCAAGGTACCATTGCCACTACTTTGAGCCAGAACTTGGACTTGGGCAGCAAAGGGAATTAAAGCATCTGTGAGTTCAGCTCTATCTTCACATTCTCTCATGTTTAGTTGCTGCTTTGGTTTCACAGAGCCAACCTGGCTCAGAGTAGCCACAGTGTGAGGTGTACATAGGATGCCTGTTTTGCAGTCAGTTTTCCCCACCTGCCTATTGCATCTCCTCTTTGTGTTAAGTTTCAAGAAGGATGCCCGGAGCCTTGACCTCAGTTTCTTCAACCCAGCTATGGGAAGGAAAGACAAGGATCTTCTTGATAAGTGTGACCTTACACCAAGCAAATCCTGCATCTTTGTCTTTGGAAAAAGACATTTAACTCACCAGTTTTCAAGCAGTTGCTTTCCTAGTTTTTCATCTTCCTCCTCCATTTCAGTGTTAAGTAGCTCACAGTTAATTTCTGCTGTGATAGAAAAAAGAAAAGGAACTACACTCATTGTTTTTGTATTTCTTTCCCCACTTGTGAGCCAGCAGGCAAATCTTTTTTCCTCCCATGTCCTTTGTGCCCTGAAGCTTGCCATGCCTCAGGATTTAATGCCCTCAGCCCACGAGAAGTGCTTGGACTCTTTCCGTACATGCATGATGCTGTCCAGGTCTGCACACTGTAATTCCCAAGAAGAATGAAGCCAAGAATTGCATCTCAGCTGCTGATAGGCAATCAGTTCCCATCAGCTTTCCAGCCCAAATCCCCAGAGAGTGATTCAGGGCTTGAAAACTGACGCCAAAAGCCAATGGCTCAAGGCAGACAGGAAACAGAACAGTTTCTATTTAACAAAGAGAGCACTCCTGAGACGGGCTGGGATGAGGAGGAGGAGGGAAGGGCCTTTCCAAGACTCTACCATGGAAAAGGAAGAACCCTTAGTATTAACAAGGCTGCCTTTTGTCTCCTACCCCTTTGATTTCTGCAGGCCCTTTTAATAGCGATGAGCATAAGCAATAGGCAATAGAGCTGAAGACTCTGTGCTGGGTTTGCTGCCCTCATATTTCTGTTTCCATCACCATATTCCCAAGAAAATCCAGATGAGCACCTTTTCAGCAATGTATACATTTATAACAGGACCCTTGAGACATAATGTTGCTTCTGCTGTAAAAGCAAATGTCATCATAAGAACAGTTAATTCTATTGACTAGAAGGGAGTAACAGCACTTATTTTTGTTCACTGGCAATATCTAACCCTTTAAATGATATCAGATGGGCATGACTCAACAACCTAGCCTGGAATAATATGCTGCTCAGACTGCCTATAAATAGATTTTACTTTCCCTCTTTCATATAAAACTAGCTCTTACAGCAGCTAGGCACAGCCAAGGGGTCTGTTGGGGACAGACAGACACACGCCTGGAACAAGGGGGTATTGAAGTAGCTGCATTCCCTCTAATCCCTTCCTGCCAGAGAGGCCACTTAAAAATACAGTAGTCACCGAGTTGCTTTAGCTCTCATTGTAGCTGGGTGGTGCAGGAGCAGAGAACAGCAGCCAAATTCTTCAGTCTCAGCTGAAAAAAAGCTCCAAAGTAGATGATAATTAAGCGCTTAATATTTCCAATAAGTTTAAAATATGGTTATTTTTATCACATCAACATGCAGAGCCAAGAACACACACTGCACACAGACAGGGAGCAACAGCTCTGTTTGGCCTGCTTAGACAGCTGGAGCCTTTACAGTGGTACCTCTGGGAGATGGTGAACTTAAACAAAAGTTGACTTTAATGGAGTTTTCACTCAGAGTTCATTGTTTTGCCAAGCCAGGTGATATTGAGGATACTGAACTATTGTAATCAGCTACAGGAAAAAGCTGTATTCCCTCTTTCTGAGAGGACACAACATCTCCTAGTTGGGACCCAAGGAATAAGCCCCAGAAGCAGTGAAATTGAAGTTCAGTGAAAGTGAAGTTCAGTCTTTCTCCAAGAGTTGGGCCCAGTTAAGCATGCCAGCAGCCCTCTACTCTAGCCAGCAGCAACTAGAGCATCATACCCTGCCAGTTGTCATTCCCAAGCCAGTGGCAAAGACAACCATAGATAGCTGGGGATTCTAACCCAGAAACCATTTGCTCTCTTACCTTTCAAACAATCAACATCATTTGATGCCTCTCTCCTTATCTTCTGCCTGATCTCTTTACATTATAAATACTCTGGGCATGAATCACTCCATTTATCTGCCTGGCTGGGGCTTATTATAGCAAGTCTCAGTCTCACACACTCTTGTTATATAGAAGACAACTTGAAAATCCCTATCTCTTGATTAAAAGAAATAAGAGAAATATAACCTACTCACTTAGTTTTCATCAGGTGTTAACTCCACAGCCTAATAACAAGTATTTCAGGACCAGGATTGTTAGTGGTGATAATTTTGTTAGAAACCTGTTTTCCCTAGGACTAAAGTCACTATCTCTACAGCAGAGGCCATTCACAAGAAGTCCTGATACTTCAAGCTTATTAGATGAAGGAAGGGCTGTGGATATTGTCATCCTTGACTTTAGCAAGGCGTTTGACACAGTTTCACACAGCATTCTCCTTGAGAAGCTGGCTGCTGGTGGCTTGGATGAGCACAC